>AWUE01016532.1:0-78575 GCA_001974825.2 Corchorus olitorius
GTACTTATTTATTTTTATATTTTTAGTGAGACCTCAACTAATTAAATTAAAGTGCCGACAAAACTTCCTTAACTCAAGTTTAACCCTTTTGAATCAATTCATAAAAATATATACCATGTGAAATTTTTAAATAATATATGAATGTTTTATTAAGACGAGTTAAAAGTGTTCAAACTTCAATATCTTAAATAAAATTTCCATTTCACTATATTAATATTTTTAAACAATTTACTAGTTATTAATTGTTTTGTCAAATTATTGCTAATAATTTTGAAATGTTAATAAGTATGGTTGTACCATCTCAGTTTGCTTTTGTGCGTGAAGAAACTATAAAAGGACTGTCCATCTCTATTGACTAGAGGCTTTTTTTTTTTTTTCTAATATTGACTAGAGTTTAGACTTATTCAAATGTTTCCCACTTATATAGACTATAGAGTACTATTCTTTTTTGGTGGATTTATTGACTACGTAGTTTTTTTTTTTTATTTCATTTGATATCTAAGGTTTTACTTTGATTAATCCGAATCTGACTCGCGTCATGCACCTGGTTATGATGGGTGTGTCTCCCAAAAGGGACAACTACATACGCAAGAATCTGAGACCCGCCTAAACTAGAATAAACTGCTTACCACTTGATCCAATCCCTTATTGGTACTGACCACTAGTCTACTACTATTATTTACTGAATTTTGATTTATTGAGAATACTGCTAGCTTTGTAAAGTCAAGGTAAACGCAGAAAGAGAGAAGACATTAAATTAAAAAATGAAAGAATGAAAAGATGAAAAGAAAACTGAAGTAGTAAGAGATACGTTTGGTCTTTGGTGAATCTAGTCGCAGGCTTTTTTTTTTGGTTAAAAACATTATTATAACATTAAATTTATGAAGATGATTGATAAATCTTCTTATCTACTTTTGGTCCACAAATTCTCATGACTGATTTTAACATTGGAAAAAAGATGTGATTATATTTTGTGATGACAATTCCATAAATGGACTCCTCTTCCACCTTAGGACCACTTAGCCTTAGCCTTAGGAGGGGAAAATCATTAATTTCTTAAATTAAACATCCCACTAATTAAGATTAAGAGTAATTAAGAAGACAAAAACTAACATAATAGTATAAGATTTGTTTTGATATATGGAGGATTGAGATTGAACAATCATTTTCATTATAAGAAGCATTTTTGGCATGACTTGTCAATTTTTTTCCTCATTCATTAGAAGTCACGAAGGAATAAGAGAATGAATTGGATAATTATAGGAAAAAAATTCCCCAAGGCAAAAACTAGAGTTAATTATGGATTGGTCCCAAAGCTAGAAAAATACACGGACGTAGGGTAGAGGAAGGGGACCCTATAGCCTTTGTTGTACAAAGGGCAATCAATCCTCTTAATTGGGTGATTAATAAGATTGGACCAAAAGCCCCTTTCTTTCATCCTTTACAGCTGCCCCTCATTCATTATTGTTTTGTGCCATTCAACTACTACTCTAACTTTACGTCAAAAACTATATTAATATTAATGGACATAAATGAACTTATAAATTATAGCCTCTTCTTTAGTTGTCTTCCTCATCAACTCCCCCAAATTGCAATCTTCTCTTCTTAGTTATAGCTAAACATTCTACTCTTTGGCCAAATTTTAACTCAACCATAACTTATTTACACGAATGTTAAAATTATTATATATAGATTCTTTTTGATATGATTGTTCGGTATTCAATAGTTTCACATTGAGTCTCAACTAATTTGGAATCCTTTCAAATTGTGTCAAATTGAGTCTCAACATCTTTAGTTTCTTTTTTTTATACTTAAAATTGTTATGAATTAGACCATAGTCACTAAAACTAAAAATCGAGTATTCTACCACCAGATTAGATGTCTGATGGCTTTTTTTAGTTTTCAGTTCATACTAATTCAGATCAAGTAGGAGGAAAAAAAAACGGCCCAAGGATATCAATTAGATTAGCATCAGCAAAGCATAAAGTAGCACATGTCTCTAAAGTTTAGTTAGAGAAAGGGAAAAAAAAAGAACTCAAAAAGGCATAAGATTAGTGAAATGATCAACAAAATTGTTAGTCCGAGGGGGGGAAATGTATAGTAATGAAGGGATTAAGGAGATGAAATAAGAGGAAGGCGTGGGCATAAGCAATCATCATCATAAATAAATGATGATGAGGGAAGGGAAGCTGGAGGGACCCAAAGGTATAATAATGGGGATAGTGTGGATGGGCTTTTGATTGGCAATGGGACGACGAGAAGTGGGGGACCAGGCAGCACCCTTTATGCCCAACCCTCTTTTCTGTGTGAGATTTTTAAAATAATAAAAACTTGGCCACATTTTTTTTTCTCTAGTGCCTCAATTTGTGTTATATACAAAGTTGGTAGATTCTCTCCAGGTTTTATGCTCTTAAAGCTCGACATGATTGTACTAACTACTTACCCATACATCAAACTCTGCCTCCCTTTCTTTCTCAATACAAAAGCGTGGATTACACTAAATTGGAAGATTTTATCAATTGGGATGGCACATGGATACCACGCAAAGGGGAAATTTTGTAAGGAATTTGCCTCTGCCCACTTTATGCGGTAGGATTCACATGTTAATTTATTGATGTCGCTTCATCTTGAATTCTATACATTAATCAGCCTTGTATTAGCACAGTAGTGAGTTTATAACTAGGCTGGCCCAAAACTCAAATGGTTAAGACTTCAAGTTCAAAGTAATCTATACAAACCCAGATCCGCGTAGAAGAAGGTGTATTCCAGTCATATTGAAGTCTGATTAATTTAAAGTGAGTTATATCACCTTGTATTTGGTAGTGAGTTTTTTTTACCTAAGTTAGCCCAAAACTCAAATGGTTTAGACTTATAAGATGTAATACGAACAAACTCATATCATCGTATGTAGAAGAATGTGCATTGCACTACAATAGTTACATTGAGTGCTGATTAATCTCGAATCAACTCACGAACTCCATATAAGGAAACCTCTTTTCTTTCACTTAATTTGCAAAAATACAAATTGCTAATGATTTTAATGGATCTTGAAAAAGAAATGCTTGCGCTCGTGCATGCTTCTAGTTTTTTGTATAGATTTGCAAGCATGCTAATATATATCAAGATCCAATGGGTGATAAAATATTCTGGTATGTATGCTTTATTTAGGTTCTTTTTTTTGGCATAACTTTATTTAGATTCTTTAGAAGGGAGATATTGAATCCAAAACGTTGACAAGTCGTCTAATTAGTCTTCTTTCCACTTTTAAGGGGTTGAAAGGGAATCCAATTGTCTTCACCCTCCCAAGAGAAGGAAAAAAGGAAAAAGGAAAAGGCAAAGGCTCCCCGTGCCTGCCTTGTATGGTCAATTATCGAATTATAGTGATTATTGACTCATTGGTCAATCATGTTCATGTAATGCAATACAATGATATGAGACCATGAAAATTATTTGAAACTATTGATAAAAAATCCTAAATGGGTTTTTAATTTTACTCTCATTTTTGGGCTTTTGGTCGTCTAGCTTCCATCAAGAAAGCAACCAAACCAGCCATTGTATTGCTACTATCATACTTTTGAATGTCACGTGACTTCGTCTTTGTTGTTGTAATATACCGGTTTTTGTTTTGTGTATTGGGGTAAGGGTTGAATGTTCCAATCCTTGTTTCTGATGGTGACTGAATATTCCTGTCAAAAGAACTCGTTGGTTGCTGAAATTTTTGACAGATATGGATCAATGGGGACTTATTAATAACACTCTCACCGAATCTACTTGAAAAATATGCTTTAGTGTATAGCTTGTTAATGTTTCATTGCTTTCAACCTGGAACATTTTTGCTCAATTCCAACAGGTTCAATTAATACTATAGTACTACTGGCTTGCCTTGTGGTTTGGGTTTTGCAGACGGAAATCTTATGAAGCTGAAGATTGATCTCCATCTTTGCTTACTTTCTTCCATTTTTGTCTCCCAGCAGAGACAATTTCTGTGCAGATAAGCTTACAGAAGTACTGCTCCGTCAGTCTTGGTATTATCCTAAGTTGAACAATTTCTGGTTTACTTTGTCAGATATGAGAGATAGGAAATTAGGAATAGGATCCTTGAAATTTTATAATTCAATCCTCATTTTCTTGTCAGTTTTGGTATTATATTAGGTTAAAATATCAATTTGGGGGCTGAAAAATTCTAAATTAACTTTAACCTTTAAAAATGTCATTTAAGGGTTTCATCTCTCTGATTTAGGTCAATTAAGGTCATTTAAGGACCGTTAACTGACCCAAAATCGAATAGGCGAGACCCTTAATGCCCTTTTTGTCCGGTAAACTTGTACGGTTTGTACGTTATGCCCCTTGAACTTCAATTTGGAACCCATTTAGTCCCTTTTCATACGGTTGGCCTAATGACACCGTCACACGACTAATGTGGCCTTGCCACGTGGCACAAAAATGCAACATGAAAATGCCAAGTCAATGGTTTGGTCAAATGTGACAATGCCACGTGGGTCGGGTTAGTCTAATAGTGGCCAACTGTCTAAGAGGGACTAAATGAGTTCCAAATTGAGAATTCATGGAGTAAAATGTCCAAATCGTACAAGTTAAGGGAGAAAAAAAGGCATTAAGTAATGACTAATGAATCTAAATCCGAGATATGAGACCTTTAAATGACATTTTTTAAGGCCAGACCCTTAATTGATTTTCGAAAAAAAAATGAGACCCCAAATTGGGATGTCAGCCATTATACTATGCCATAGTGAGTAGTAACTGCTTGTGCAGAAGGTTACTGTTGGATGGGCCTCGAAAGTAGAATTGGATATGGGCCTAGTAATCCCTTACGAGGGCTCATTTTATGTCTAATTTAGTATAGACTATAGAGCAAACAGATGGCGTTTGGGCTTTAAGCCTTTAATAGCAACTTAATATTGTTGCCAAATCTGAGCTTCAGCTGTTCGATGTTTGATTTTAGTTTATTGAGGGCTCGTTTTAAAATGCTCATTTTCAGTCAGAAACTCAATTGAGAAATGTTGTCATCTCGTTGGATTTTAGTCAACTTGCGAAAGATATCCATCCAATCTACTGGTATATAAGTATATTTTTTTCTCGCCTGCAACTTAAATTAGTTATCCTTTATCGAGGTGATATTTATTTCGTAGTAGTATTATAATCTCTCTCTTTCTCTCTTAAGGGCATTTTCCATTGAGAACAACAATGCCAAATCTGAGAATTAGCTGTTCGATGTTCTATTCTACAAGTATACTTTATAATAAGTAATTAGATTAATCATATGATTGATTGCTTGTAGGCGTAAAAATAGTAACATTTACTTTTGCTAAACTTCCAACAACTAGTGTTAAATTAAGCTTTAGTTTTATAAATAGAGGGAAAGGAGGTTGGCAAAACTTCTACCATTTGATATAATTCAACTTTGAATTAATCAGGATTTAACATGATTACTAAATATATGAGAGTACATATAAAAGAAAAAAAAATAAAAATTCTCACAGAATCTATAATTTGTTTAATAATATAATAGATTTTATAATGGAAAAATACATTAAAGCAAAATTTTATGGACCGATAATAAAAGCTACACCGGTTAATCAACCTCCACGAATGCATGGGATTTTAGGATTGTAAGGAAATTAATTGTAAGTAATATATGTTTACTCTATCGATGAAGTTGACAACCATAATTAAACTTAGATATTTTTAGGAGTACAATTGGAATTTCATTAAAATAAGAATAAGTCCCCAGGGACATCTCAGTGGTTAAAGATTGGGGCTTCTTGTGAGAGGTTCGGTTAAAGATTGGGGTTTCTTGTGAGAGGTCCCAGATTTGAATTCTGAAATAGGCAAGGTGGGATTACGGGAAATTAGAGGGATACCTCTTATTGTGTAGTCCATTTCAATATCATGTTTATAAGTAACATACAATATGTCTGAACATCAAATGAGAACTCAATTCAATTTAAGAAACTACATTAAATTAAATAAACTTCTATCAAATAAACAAGCAAACAAACTCATATCCAGTGAGACTTAAACTTACAGTGTGTTTGGATAAAATTTTTTAGGGATCAGTAAAGAACAGGATAGGATGGGAAAGGAGGGGAAAGGAAGGGAAGGACCAATCCTTGTTTGGATTGTTTAAAATATAAAAAGTAAGGAACATGAGGGATCACCTAATATTTAATAAATAAAAACTTTGTTAGTCCTTGTTGGTACTCCAAATTGGAGCACCAAAAAAGGTGGACTTATAAGGATCAGAAACGACCAAAATTGGTCCTCCAAAACCCATGGACTAAATCTAATTTCCAATCCAAACATGGGTCACTAATTAAAAGGACCTCCCGTCCCGTCCCTTACTGGTCCCTCAATCCAAACAGACTGTTAAGACCTCACGGGTTAAGTAAAATGTACACATCAATTGAACTAACAAGGTCAAATAAACTTTAAATTTAATTCTATACAACCTCGAATTCGATGACCTTGTGTTATAGTATATATTTTTAAATTTGATTCTGAATACCAAAAAAAAAAAGTTCAATTTGATTCCATGATTCCATCTTCTAAAAAAAAAAAATTCCATCTTTTAAATTTAAATTGAAAAAGTGAAAAATGAAAAATAGTAAAAAAGAACTATAAAGGCATTGGGCCTCAATGGGCCAGTCCAGTCCAAAAAACGACTAGGTGATCCATGACCGACACTTGCTGCAAATTGAAATAGACTTACAACCTGTCCAAGAAGACGGTGGATAAAAAAAACCAAGAAGAAAAGCAGAAAAATACACGTGGCAAAAGAAGATGAAATCACCAGGAAATCACTGTAGTAGGATAAACAAGACAGAAACCAACCAACGGTCCCGATCTAATAGCTGCTGGGTAGCTAGTGACCCCCCAACCCACACCCCAATAGCTTCTCTTCTTCTCTTCTTTATAACACTCCCAAAACGCGCTCGTCCTCTTTCTCTTTCCAGATCTCACCCTTTCCTTTCCCCTCTCCCTTTCGAAAGAGAGAGTTCCATTTCCTCTTCCACCATCAAGATGGAATCTCGATCGAGATCTATGTTCAAATCCACGTCGATCTCGGCGATTTTCTTCTTCTTTCTGTTGATCCATGGCTCTCACTGCTTCTACCTCCCCGGTGTCGCTCCCGAGGACTTCCAAAAGGTCGCCTCCTCTCCTTCTCTCTTTTGCTTGATCTGCTCTTTTTTTCATTTCGTATCTTTAATCTGTTTGTTTTTCGATAGTGGAATAATAGGATTCAGGTAGGATTAGTGTGAGAATGGAATTCATGAGGATTTTCTGTGTCAGCAATGCAAATGACGGCTTTATAATGCTTTGTTCTCATCGAGTTATTTTGATTTAGCTATATGATTTAATGTTTCATGCATTCATCAACGGCATCTACCAATTTACTGCGAATAGATTGGTTTCTGTAATGGAACCTAGAATATTATTGCTTATAATTGGGAATTTACATAGTTATAACAGAAGTGTACTCAATCTTTGTAGTTATCAGTTACCTAGTGCTTATTTTGTCTACTTAGGTGATTAAGTGACTTGATTAACCCACCTAAGGTTATTGTTTTGGTGGCATGCAGGGAGATCCTTTGAAAGTGAAAGTGAACAAATTGACGTCTATAAAGACACAACTTCCTTATTCATATTATTCACTTCCATTTTGTTCGCCAAAAAAGATATTGGACAGTGCAGAGAATCTTGGGGAAGTGCTCCGTGGTGACCGTATTGAAAATTCTCCCTTCGTGGTCAGTTAAAGTTTTAGTGTTTCAGATGATTATGGGGTAGATTTTTTTTTTTTTAATAGCTATTAACATCTCCTCACTTCAATGTGAATTAATGCAGTTTAAAATGCGGGAGCCAGAAATGTGTTCTGTACTTTGCCGGATTAAGCTTGATGCCAAAACTGCAAAGCAGTTTAAGGAGAAGATTGATGATGAATATCGAGTCAATATGTATGCTACTTATTTGTTGAAACATGTAATTCATCTTTTGCTGTCAAAGTTCTTTTATCTAATTAATTTGTGACTCATTGTGACAGGATCCTTGATAACCTTCCCCTTGTTGTTCCGATAAGAAGGTTAGATCAGGAGTCTCCTACTGTTTATCAGCTTGGCTACCATATTGGGCTCAAAGGCCAATACAGCGGGGTAAAATACAATAATTTGAAAGTTCCTTTAGTTTTGGGCATATTAGCTACTATGTATGCTTACATTGTCTCCTTATGCAGAGCAAAGAGGAAAAGTATTTTATTCACAACCATTTGGCATTCACTGTCAAGTATCATAGGGATTTACAGACTGACTCTGCCAGAATTGTAGGATTTGAGGTTAAGCCCTACAGGTTAGTTTTTCTGAGTTATAGCATACCATAAATTTGTTTATTCTACCTGTGGCTGAGATTTTAAGATCAAGTTTTGATGTCATTTTTTGATACAATCAATGCAGTATTAAGCATGAATATGAGGGGAAATGGAGTGAGAAAACTCGTTTAACAACATGTGACCCCCATACTAAACGTGCAGTTGTTAATTCTAACACTCCTCAAGAAGTTGAAGCAGGTCAAGAAATTATATTCACATATGATGTTGAATACCAGGTGAGCTCCTCAATTATAAATATTTCTAGGATAGACAGTTGCTATTTTAATTGTTAATCTTTCCTGTTTCAACAGTTGGCTCAATATAAGTGGTGATAATTTGTGTTTAGATTATTCTGCTGGCTAGTTAGTTTTTGGCAGAAGTTCTCAGTTGGATCACTTTTTTAAATCAAGTTTAAAACTAGCTTGCCTGTGACATTAGTGAGGTGCTAATATTCTTATATTTTCTTGTGCTAAATTTTCAGGAGAGTGATGTGAAGTGGGCATCTAGATGGGATGCATATCTTTTAATGAGTGATGACCAAATACACTGGTTTTCAATTGTCAATTCCTTGATGATCGTCCTCTTCCTTTCTGGCATGGTAGCAATGATTATGCTACGGACGCTGTACCGTGACATTTCCAAGTATAATGAACTTGAGACCCAGGAAGAAGCCCAAGAAGAGACTGGATGGAAGCTTGTCCATGGTGATGTTTTCAGGCCTCCATCTAACTCTGATTTACTATGTGTCTATGTTGGAACTGGTGTTCAATTTTTGGGCATGGTGCTTGTTACCATGATTTTTGCTGTTCTTGGGTTTCTTTCCCCTTCGAACCGTGGTGGTCTTATGACAGCTATGCTCTTGCTTTGGGTCTTCATGGGCATTTTTGCTGGCTATGCCTCTACCCGTCTATACAAAATGTTTAAGGGAGGAGAGTGGAAGAAAGTAGCCCTTAGGACTGCATTCATGTTCCCAGGAATTGTCTTTGCCATTTTCTTCGTCTTAAATGCTCTCATTTGGGGCCAGAAGTCTTCTGGGGCTGTACCGTTTGGGACTATGTTTGCTCTCGTCCTCCTATGGTTCGGAATTTCAGTTCCACTTGTTTTCGTGGGTGCTTATGTTGGGTTCAGGAAGCCAGCAATTGAGGATCCCGTTAAGACGAATAAAATTCCAAGGCAAATCCCTGAGCAGGCTTGGTATATGAACCCAGTTTTCTCTATTCTGATAGGAGGAATTCTTCCATTTGGAGCCGTTTTCATCGAACTGTTCTTCATTCTGACCTCAATCTGGCTGAATCAGTTCTACTACATCTTCGGTTTCCTGTTCTTGGTCTTCATTATCCTCCTTATCACTTGTGCTGAAATAACCATTGTGCTTTGCTACTTCCAGTTATGCAGTGAAGATTACTTATGGTGGTGGAGGTCGTATCTCACATCAGGCTCCTCGGCCTTGTACCTCTTCCTCTATGCTACATTCTACTTCTTCACTAAGCTTGAGATCACTAAGCTGGTTTCTGGGCTCCTATACTTTGGATACATGCTAATTGCTTCATATGCATTTTTTGTGCTAACCGGCACCATTGGATTTTATGCATGCTTCTTGTTCACAAGGCTTATCTACTCATCTGTCAAGATCGATTAAATGTGTAAAACAGGATATGCTTTATGGTTTGTTGTTGTCTTTTAAAGGACCCATTGTCTTAGGTTAAGATTATATAATATTGCTTTCAGATGTAAACTTTAATGCTCATTTTTGAACTGAGTTCATTTTTATAGTTGATTGAAGAATACCTTTTCCTAATGTATGTCGAGAGGAACTACTTGTGATTCTTTCATTAAACATTCTTTGTCTGTTGTATTCGAACTCAGCCGTGAAAATTTAGTATAACTGATGACTTAAACTAACCTACAAATTTTATTTTCACGGTCAGCTTGAAAATTACCTGACAATAATCAACATATTGCTGCAAATACAGATGAAATTTTTTTTCTTGTTGGTATTCTTTTTGCAGCTCTCAAGTCTCTACCAGCTACGAGAACAGAAATGGCTTGTTTCTTCTGCCAAACAACAGAAGTGCCTTATTTAGACAGTTTCTTCTTTTGGGATGGATTGCCTTACCCGACATCAAGTAGTGTAAGAACAGTCAACCAATTATGGAAAGTCTCATCCCAAATCGAATCTCAAAACTTGGATTTATATATTAAAGGAGGGCGCTTAAGCTAAAGTTGAGTTTTGTCTATTCTGCATCTGCCCTAATTTCCTTTCTTTGATTTGAAGTATTGGGATTGGATTTGGCAGCAATTTGTTGTAGATTAATGAAAATAATCCTCAGTCACCGACTACCTAGGTAACACACAACTGGCCAGTGCCAATAGACAATAGTTTAGTACTATACTCCCTGTTGACCACCTTGGCACTCGAGATCTACGTCTCATTTTCTCAAACAGAGATGAAAATGGAGTCTGAAAAATGGGCTACTCTCTTATTCCGCAAATGGTGCATGATTGTGACAAGTCTGCTGCTCCTGATTACCCATGGCTCTCACTGCTTTTATGTCCCTCACGACTTTCAAAAGGTTGACTCTCTTAATTCCTCCATTTCCCAGTCTCATTAGATTAATGCTTAAAATTAATGAACTAGTATTATGTTTTTGGCATTCAGGGAGATCTGCTTGAGGTGAAGATGAATGAATTAACCTCTTTTGTGACACTCGTTCCTTACCCCTTTTATTCTCTTCCATATTATCGTCCAACAAAAATGGGCAGTTCAGAGATTCACAATCACAGCCAAGAAGAAGACAATGGTCATCCTGTCGAAACTTCTCCTCACGTAGTAAGTTCTGGTAGTTTAATCCGATAATTGTAAGCAAATTTCGTTACCCACTCTGAAATAAATTACTCTTATGGCTATATAGTTCAAAATGAGGGAACCCCAAGAGTGCAAAGTACTTCGCCGGATAATACTTGATGCCAAATCTACCAAGGAGATCAAAGAGAAGATTCAATACGAGTATTTTGTCAATATGTATATATATGTTCTTGGTTCAGATATGATCATCATTCATCAATTTGGCCAATTCTTTTAAAAGTTTCTTTAGGTGTTTCATTCAATCATTTGTAATAATAAGTTGGTTAAATCCATTTGACAGGATGCTTGATGACCTTCCTCTGGTTTACCAAATGCCATTATTAGATAACGTGGAGTCTCCTGATTGGCTTGGCTTTCCTGTTGGATATTATGGAACGTTTGCTGGTACGGTATGTATTAGAGTTAAGCATCAAAAGCTGCATTAATTCTTGTAAAAATATGTGTTATATATTTTTTACTTCATTTCCTTACTTTGGGTGATTTTGAACAGAATAAAGAGGTCTATTTCATCTACAACCATTTGGCATTCACTGTCAACTATCATAGAGATTTGGAGACTGACTCTGCAAGAATTGTGGGATTTGAGGTTACACCATTAAGGTTACGTGACGTCCCATAGGTTTCCTGTTTCCGATTTGTCAAATAATCTGAATCAATTATCTGGTGTTTATTTACTGATGCAGTATTAAACATAAATACGAAGGAAAATGGAACAATAATACTCGTTTGATGACATGTAGTAGTAAAGAGGAAGTATCATATTTGGAAAGTTCTCCTCAAGAAATGAAAGAAGAAGAGGAAATTATATTCACATATGATGTTGAATTCAAGGTGATCGCTCTCATGTTTTAATAGACTTTCTTATGGAAGAATTTGAATATCTGATCAATTTTCCTTGATGTTCCATCTTTTCAGGAGACTAACTTGAAGTGGGCATCTAGATGGGACGCATATCTTTTAATGAGGCATCGAAAAGCACAGTGGCTTTCGATTATCAGTTCATTAACAATTGTTCTTTTGCTCTCTGGCATGGTTGCCATGGTTATGCTTAGGACAATCTACTGTGACATGTCTAAGTATGATGAACTTGATTCCCAAGAAGAAGCTCTGGAAAAAACAGGATGGAAGCTAGTCCATGGGGATGTTTTCAGGCCTCCGTCTAACTCTGATTTACTCTGTGTCTTCATTGGAACTGGGGTTCAAATCTCTGGGATGATAATCTCTATTGTTATCCTTGCCATTTTTGGAATCCTTTCCCCTTCAAACAGAGGCTTTCTTATAACAGCTATGCTCTGTCTTTATGTGTTGATGGGTGTTGTTGCTGGTTATGCCTCAGCACAATTATACAAAAAGTTTAAAGGAATTAAATCATGGAAAAGAATTGCTCTTGGAACTGCTCTAATGTTCCCAGTCATTGTGTTTGCCATATTTATAGTCTTGAATTCTATCTTGTTGAGCAAGAAATGTTCAAGAGCTGTGCCATACGGGACCATTTTCCCTCTGGCCTTGTTGCTGTTTGGAATCTCAACTTCGCTTGTTTATGTCGGTAGCTTTTTCGGATTCAAGAAGCCAATGATTGAAGATCCTGTGAAAACCAACAGCATCCCAAGTCAGATTCCTAAGCGAGCCTGGTATATGAACCCGGTTTTCTCAATCCTAATTGGAGGAATACTTCCTTTTGGAGCCGTTTTCAATGAAGTTGTCTTCATTCTTGTCTCAATCTGCTTGAATCAAGTATTCTACATCTATGGCTTCCTCTTATTAGTCTTCATTATCCTCCTCATCGTTTGCGCTGAAATCACAATCATCTTCTGTTACTTCCACTTATGCAGAGAAGATTATCAATGGTGGTGGAGGTCTTTTCTCACCTCGGGCTCCTCGGCTCTCTACTTTTTCCTTTACTCTTCATACTTCTACTTACTAAACCAGATAAAAGGGACTGATTCTGTGATGATATATTTTGGCTACATCCTAATTGCTAGCTTAGCATTTTTTGTGCTAACAGGAACAATGGGATTTTATGCCTGCTTTTGGTTCACAAGATTTCTTTACTCTTCTGTCAAAATCGATTAACAGATCATTTCATGGAATTTTGATTTCGTTGTATTAAAGACAAGATTCTGTTACATATATAACACAAGGAAAGAGTTTCTTTAAGTTTCTTGATGCATAAGTTACAAGCAGCAAATTTAAAACACTAGGAACTACTTATGTTACATGCTACTTCCTAGGGCGAGTGTCGGTTGGGTCAGCAACGCCAGCGGTGACCTTGGCAACATCAAGGGCAGTGGCTTCACGCTTTTTTCTTGAGTACATGACGGAATATCCTACGGCGGCAGTAATGAGGAGGCCGCCGACGACCATGGTGGTGGTGTTCATGGGAAGCTTGCGTCTTTGGTGCAGCACTTCTCCAGGGTTGTGGCCTGGTGGCCTCTTGGATGCTTCCACCCCTGCTGCTCTTACCTCTTCTGGACTCATCTTGTGGGTATCTGCGTTTTTTCTCCAGTCTTCTACTTTTGCCATGTCGAGAACTCGATTTTTTAACTACTCTAGATCAAATGGTATAGACTTGGAAAAGGTTTTGCTGATTCCTTTTATGTCCGTCAAGAATGTTGCCAGCATTTCTTGGTGAGGAACACGTAGCAATTGGCGGTTTGCATGTTATTGAGTCATGCCAAGTGTTCACTCTTGGAGATGGCACCACTTAAACACAAAAACAGAGGAAATTGAGCACATATAGCAACTTCTCATAGGCTAGAAGACCAAAGCCCAACTTTGTTTAAGAGAACAAAAATTATGGGCTTGAACTGAATCTGATCCTTTTGGAATCCTTTCCAACCTATTGGGCTATATTTTTGGGTATCATGCTTGCTATATCTCATGAGAAACAGACAGGCCCTCTTCAAAATTGATGGGTGTATTGCATTGCTCATTTTCTTTTCCAGGAAAAAGAACTCATTTCCTTTTCTTTTCTTATTTATTTGTTTCCTCTATTCAGAGTTTTGTCTGACTAAACCAGATGCGACCCGTATTATGTATCTAAGTTTGGTGGGTGAATCTATCAATTGGAATAATTGCATAAACAAAGTCTCGAGCTTGAAATTTACTTAAATTGAAACAAACCGCTTATCAAAAAACCCATTTCTAAGTACATAGTAACAAAGGGCTTAATCATTAGATTTGCAATTCAAGCTATGTGATAAATGGGCTAGAAAATTTGTAATGACATATACCAACATAAAGCAATAACCAATATCTTATTGTGATTTTGACCAATTTTGAGCTGATGGGATTAGAACTAGAAGAAAACGTTGCAAACAATGGTAAATAATGAAACGGTCACACTTAATAAGGAGTAAATTTCAAACGGTAAAAACAAAGAGCAAAGATTTGAAAACAAATTGAAATGGAAATGCCATTATTCTTTAAAGATTTTATGCTGAAAAAAAAACGAAAATAGCCCATACGAATGGCACGAATAGCTAAGATTTGATGAGCCCAAGGATTTCCTATATTTTGATTTTTGACCGTTAAGATTTATTTTCTCCTTTTTATGCTATTTTAACCGTTACAATGGCTAAGGGGACAGTCAGTCAGAGACTCAGAGTCCCGAACGCCACGTAGTTAACATTAACACACCATCCTCGTAACGGCTAGTTTCCCTCTTCTTTCCCCAATTTTCTCCCTCATACTATAAATACAGCAAAACCCTCACTTCACTTTTGCTAACCCAAATCCCATTTCAACTCTCTCATTTCTCCAAGCAAGAGTTTTGTTTAGGCTCTCAAATTTTAACTTCCTTTCTCGCTTTTTTCTTTCTTCTAAAAGCCTTTCCAAAACTTTTGTTTTTCCCCATGGCTGCTTTTGCAAGAACATTAACTTCTTCATTGGTGCTCTTGGTTCTGTTTTTGAGCCTTACAGAAGCTAAGGAAATCTTGGTCGGTGGGAAGGAAAACGCTTGGAAGATCCCATCATCTGAATCAGACTCTCTCAACAAATGGGCTGAAAATTCCCGTTTCCGCATTGGCGACTCTCTCGGTAAGAACCCATATTTTTTTTTAAATTCACTTTTTTTGATTCATTCTCGACTTTTGCTGATATGGGTTTTAATGTTTCAGTTTGGAAGTATGATGGATCCAAAGACTCAGTGTTGCAAGTGACTCAGGAGGCGTACGGAAGCTGCAATACCTCGGAGCCAATTGCAGAGTACAAGGATGGAAACACCAAGGTGAAGCTTGACAAGTCAGGGCCACATTACTTTATCAGTGGAGCAAAGGGTCACTGCGAGCAAGGCCAGAAGGTGGTCATCGTCGTGTTGTCTCAAAGGCACAACAGGTTCACCGGAATCTCCCCAGCTCCTTCTCCGGCAGAAATTGAGGGTCCTGCTGTTGCTCCTACAAGCAGTGCTGATGGGTTGAAGGCTAGTTTCTTGATTACCCTGGCTGTTTTGGCTTTGGGGTTGTTTTGAGTGTTGCTGGATTTTGGGGGTTAGGTGAGAGATAGTTTTGGATGATTGGATTTTGCTATCCATATTAGTAGTGGGAGATTATTTCATTTTTTAATGGCATTTAGTAGAGGTTACAGCAATATTAGTTTGGATTATGCTATCCATAGTTGGGAGATTATTTCATTTTAATGGTGTGTAGTTGAGGTTGCAGCAATAGTAATTCATTTATTTCTTCAAAAATTCTATCATTTAATTGACTTGGAAGAAAGTGCTCATCTCAAAATCATCCATAAAAGCTACAGTGTAGCAAATACATATGCAGAGTTTTGCAAACCTCCATAAAAGATGAAAACATACAACAAAGAAACTAATCTACAGAGTATTCCGCATGCTGGTTTTGGCTAATATATGACCCAAAAATGAAAAACCTGTGACAAGTTCAGGACTTCACATAGCAAAAGAGGCTTTCTAGGTTCTAATTCTAATAGGCATAACTGCTAGCTTTTTTGCAATTTTTTGAAACAAGGCAAAAGAGAGAGAAAAAAAAATACAACTGGTGAAACCAAAAGGCGCAGTTCATTCTACCACCAAATGATGCTCATAAGTCAGAAGCAGTTCCATTCCACCATTGATTAACCGAATATCAGCTCCATGTATGAAGACTGTATAAAATTAAAACGAATATCAGCTCACATGCAGTTATTCTATCATTGATACACTGAAAGATCAGCTCAGAGGCTCATCATCATCATTTGCCTCTACCAGCAGAGGTCCCTTAAAACCATCTTTATTATCACCAAAAAGCTCACGGGCTGCCTTTTCAAGAAATTCTTTAGCAGCAGCTTGAACGGATTGCTTTTCAGATGATTGATATTTTCTCTTCTTAACACCACTATCTGAATATTTGATCCTTGGCCCCTCTCCTTTACTGATTTGTCTCATACTTTGTCTCTGCTCTGCAGGGCATAAAAACTTTTAGGAAAGAAGATGAAAACAAGCAATTCATGCAAAAAACATAAGAAGTGGTTGATTCACTTACCAGGGGTTAAGTCTGGCAAAGAATGCTCAATAAAACGGGCTGCTGCCCGAGAATTCAAGGTTGTTGAAGGTCGCAATGGGGCTTCAAGAACAGATTCATGTTATGTTAGAAAGTGCCAAGAATAGTTATTTCGATATCATGCAGAAACCAAATAATAGAATCTTGTATTTCCAAAAGGATTGGTAAAGCCATGTGAACAGTTAATGATTCATAGTGTAATATGGGATCCATGGTATGAAACTGACAGAAAAAATTGTACCTTTACTTATGTCTATGAACCGCTCTAACTTGTCTTGATACAAGCTTAATCTCTCCTAGATACAAAACCAAAACAAAACAGACAAGTTAATGACATGCTAACGCCAAATTAAAAACTAATCCTTAAGTTCATAATTCCCACAACAATTACGCAATATATCAGTGTATCATAGACCAAAAGCTCAATATTCAAATAAGAACCAAAAGGAAATTACTACACAAGTATCTATAAACAAACAAACTCATTATGAAAAATTGAAAAATTAAGTTTAAAAGGAAAAGAAAAACAGAGTTAGAAGACATACAAGTTCTGATTTGATAGGATGGTCATCTGGGTGCATTCCACTGCATCTCAACCTCACTACAATAAAAAGAGGGGGAAAAATCCCATTAGTACAAGTAAAAGAAAGGTTAAAGAATTGAAACAAAGCATGATAATTAACAATAAAATCAAATCCAAAAAACAAGTAAATTGAAATTACAAGTGAAAAGAGTGGTAGTGGCCTTGGCGAGCAAAAACAAAGCCTGAGCGCGTTGAAGAGGGGGCATTTGAGCAAGGACATCTGGGTCAGAAAGTGACAAGAATTCGAGCAAATGGGTCTTCACGTTTTCTACGTTTAATAGCGTTGTCTTCACCGAATCCAGTACATTTTCTGGGATTACTGAGCTTCCTCCTCCTTTCATGCTTGTTCAAGATTCAAACTTTACTCTCAGAAGCCTTTCTGACGATTGGAAACTCAAGATTTTGAATTCAAGGACGTCGTTAAAACTTAAAATTGCTAGGGCTTTAAAAATAAGGGATCGGAGCAAAGCAAGGTCGGAGAGGTTTATGGCGGCAGTTAGGTTTACTCAGCTTATCTTTGTCTTTGTTTCCCGTCTTTTTTTAATTTCTTTTATTTTCCCCAATGTCGTTTCAATTCAAAAGTCCCCAGTTTGTTTCTTCCTAAAACGCAGCGTTTTATTAAGAAAAAAGATTTACCCAATTTAATGGTCATCTTCTTCGTTGCTCTGTCTCCACTATCCACTATCAAGCAACTCAACTGTCCACCTATTTTTTTCCTTTTCAAGCCCTGAAGCAGATTCATTGAATATTATTCTCCTTTTTTATTCCAAAAATACCAACTTCCCAATTCTCAAGTTCCCAAAACCAGCTGGCCAAATGGGTCAAACTCTTGGTGCTCAATGGTGGTGAAGGAAACGACAACGAGAATTATCAAGGTTGGTTTTACTTTTTCCCCCTCAAAGTTTTATTGTTAGGAGGGATACTGAGTATGATTAAAGTTATTTCTTTCCAACATTGATGCAATTGTTTATTTGTTTATTGCAAAATCAATGTTTTCCAGTGAAATGACTGATTCAAAACTTTCCCCCGACTTTGCAAACTGATAATTTTGCCTTAAACCTCATATGTGCATTTGCAGACAAAGACAGTTTAGAGAATCTATCGGTTCCAACTAGTATGGAACACTGCGTTTTACACGAGTGACGTGGACTTATTTCCAGCCATAAAGCCGATGAAAATTGAAATATCTAAGCTGACTGTAGTACTCAATCTCTCTTTCTTTCTCCAAGTAGATATTTTATAGGTAAGGAAATGCCCTTTTCTCCTCTTTACGTTTTGGTGTTCTTTCAAAGGCATTGCAATGGACAGCAGTTATTCAAAAGGTGACCCATCTCTGATTGCTTGCTCGTCATCATTGTTTTGTTGGTAGGAATTCTTTCATGGCTGTTTTAATACTTTGCTCGATGTCTGCTTGCTGCAATAGTCTCAGTTACAGTTGTATTTTAGCTGATAGTAAAGTTTCTGCCTTTAGCTATAGAAATGTCTCCTTTGGAGGTAGAAAGGTTGGAAGTTTCAAGGTTTTGCCATGTGGATATATGGTTACTAGGAAGAAACGTAGAAATCAGCAATTGGGTTTCTATGTGATGAAAACTTCATGTGAAATGGTGGTGCCTGTTGGAAAATGCAAAAATAGTGTGTCTTCTGATGAAGTTTTGAGGGTTCTCAAGTCGATTTCTGACCCGAAATCTGCTTTTTCTTACTTTAAGTCAATTGCAGAGTTGCCCAATGTTGTTCACTCTACTGAAACTTGTAATTATATGCTTGAAGTATTGAGAGTTCATAAAATGGTGGGGGAAATGTCTTTTGTGTTTGAATTGATGCAAAAGCAAATCATAAAGAGGGATTCCAATACATATTTGACTCTTTTCAAGGGTCTTGATATCAGAGGTGGGCTTCGGCAAGCACCATTTGCACTTGAGAAAATGGGAAATGCTGGGTTTGTTCTGAATGCATATTCATATAATGGATTGATCTATCTGCTACTACAATCTGGCTTTTCTAGGGAGGCTCTAGGGGTGTATAGAAGAATGATCTCTGAAGGTCTAAAGCCTAGCCTTAAAACTTACTCGGCTCTCATGGTAGCATCTGGGAAGAGAAGGGATATTGGAACAGTAATGAATTTGCTAGACGAGATGGAGACTTTGGGATTGAAGCCAAATGTTTACACTTTTACAATTTGCATCAGAGTGCTTGGTAGGGCTGGAAAGATCAATGAGGCATTTGGAATCTTGAAGAGAATGGATGATCAGGGCTGCGGGCCTGATGTTGTTACTTATACTGTTCTCATTGATGCCCTTTGTAATGCTGGCAGACTTGATCAAGCCAAAGAAATATTTTTAAAGATGAAATCTAGCAGCCATAAACCTGACAGAGTAACCTACATTACTTTGTTGGACAAGTTTAGTGGCCGTGGAGACTTGGACTTGGTGAAAGAATTTTGGGACAAAATGGAAGCTGATGGTTATGCTCCTGATGTGGTTACTTATACCATACTTATTGATGCTTTCTGCAAAGTTGGAAAATTAGATGAAGCTTTTGCTATGTTGGAGGTCATGAGAAATGAAGGGGTCTCCCCCAATCTTCATACTTTCAACACATTGATATGTGGACTATTAAGAGTAAAAAAGGTTGATGAGGCATTGAAACTTTTTTCCAGTTTGGAATCTCTAGGGATTAAACCTACTGCTTATTCATACATCCTTTTCATTGACTACTATGGAAAGTCTGGTGAACATGGCAAAGCTCTTGAGACCTTTGAGAAGATGAAGGCTAGAGGAATTGCTCCTAATGTTATTGCCTGCAATGCATCTCTATATGGTCTTGCTGAAGCAGGAAGGCTTGGCGAAGCCAAAGCTATTTTTAATGGCCTTAAAAGTAGTGGGCTTGCACCAGATTCAGTGACCTACAACATGATGATGAAGTGCTACAGTCAAGTTGGGAAAATAGATGAAGCCATTGACTTACTGTCTGAAATGCTGGAAAATCAGTGTGAACCTGATGTGATTATAATTAATTCTTTAATTGACATGCTTTTCAAAGCTGGCCGAGTGGAGGAAGCATGGCAAATGTTTCATAGAATGAAGGACATGAAGCTTGCTCCATCAGTTGTGACCTATAATACATTATTAGCTGGATTGGGGAGAGAGGGTCGAGTCCAACAAGCAATTGAATTGTTTGAAGGTATGACCAGGCATGGATGTTCTCCTAACACAATAACTTTCAACACCCTCCTGGATTGCCTTTGCAAGAATGATGAGGTTGATTTAGCTTTGAAAATGCTGTATGAAATGATGGCAAGGAATTCTAGTCCTGATCTTTTTACTTACAACACTGTCATTTATGGCTTTATTAAAGAAAACAGAGTTAAGGATGCAATTTGGGTCTTTCATCAGATGAAGAAGTTGCTTTACCCTGACTATGTGACTTTGTGCACCCTTCTTCCTGGTGTTGTAAAGGATGGACAGATTATCGGTGCCTTCAAGATTGCTCTGGACTTCGTTCATCAGGATGGAATTGATACAAACAGGTCATTTTGGGAAGATTTAATGAGTGGGGTTTTGATGGAAGCTGGAATGGATAAAACTGTTCTATTTGCAGAGATATTGGCATGCAATAAGATCTGTAAGGATGACTCTCTTTTGGTTCCTCTGATCAAGAATTTGTGTAGGCATAAGAAAGCTGTTATGGCAAGACATTTGTTTGCAAAGTTCACCAAAAATATGGGGGTTATCCCAACAACAAGAGCATATAATTTGTTAATTGATGGGCTACTCGAAGTTCATATTACTGAAATGGCTTGGGACCTTTTTGAGGAGATGAAGATTATTGGTTGTTCCCCTGATGTTTCTACCTATAACTTGTTGCTTGATGCTTGTGCAAAGACTGGGAGCATTGATAAACTCTTTGAAGTTTATGAAGAGATGGATTTTCGTGGATGCAAGCCTAATACTATAACTCAGAATATAGTCCTTTCTGGTCTTGTGAAATCAAACAACATAGACAAGGCTATGAATATGTATTATGATCTTGTTAGTGGTGATTTCCGTCCAACTCCCTGTACATATGGACCTCTTATAGATGGACTTCTAAAATCAGGAAGACTTGAGGGAGCGAAGCAATTGTTTGAGGGGATGGTAGACTATGGATGCAAAGCTAACTGTGCTATTTATAATATTCTTATAAATGGATATGGAAAAACAGGTGATGTGGATACCGCTTGTGAGTTGTTTAAAAGAATGGTTAAGGAGGGGATAAGACCAGACTTCAAGTCCTACACCATTCTTGTCGATTGCCTGTGCTTGGTGGGAAGAGTAGATGATGCTATGCATTACTTTGAGGAACTGAAGTCAACTGGCCTTGATCCTGACTTGATAGCTTATAACCTTATGATTAATGGGCTTGGAAGATCAGGTAAGGTGGAGGAAGCTCTCTCTCTTTTCGATGAAATGCGGAATAGGGGTATTACTCCTGATCTTTACTCTTACAATTCCTTAATACTCAATCTTGGGATAGTTGGAATGGTGGAGCAAGCAGGAAAGTTTTACGAAGAGCTACAACTTATGGGTCTTGAACCCAATGTGTTCACCTATAATGCACTGATTCGAGGGTATACTGTGTCTGGATACCCCGACCTTGCCTACGCAGTTTACAAACAGATGATGGTTGGGGGCTGCAGCCCAAACTTGGGAACGTTTGAACAGCTTCCTAACCAATCTTGAAAGTTGACACATCTGGATGCTTAGATGCTAATCAATCAATGTAATCTGGCTGCTCATCCGTGCTTACAACGTGTAGCAGGTAATTATTCCCCATGCCAGTTCTTCTCATGCAGATTCAGAAAGTATTGCACGGTTGAGAATTGGATGTGGAAGTCTAATTAAGATTCTTCTATCTATGTCAGGCATTGTTAGTCTTGCTGATGTTAGAAGCTAAGGATAAACAAACATTATCAAGATATTTTCGGATTCAATTTTGTAATAAAAATGGCTTCTGCTTATCCTGCTGGTAGATGATGATGATATGCTACTCTTTTAGCCAGTTAAGAAAGTGGAATTTATCTGCAGCAGTTTCAGCTGTCATGATGTCTCTATTCAAGTTGCAAGA
Source organism: Corchorus olitorius (assembly GCA_001974825.2). Taxonomy (NCBI): domain Eukaryota; kingdom Viridiplantae; phylum Streptophyta; class Magnoliopsida; order Malvales; family Malvaceae; genus Corchorus; species Corchorus olitorius. The sequence goes on from AWUE01016532.1 coordinate 22,434, forward strand.
AAGGCGCGAATTCGAAGGTTTCAGGCTATCAGTTTATCATCCAGCAAGACTGTGAATATTCCATGTACATCATGTATGTAAAGATTTGTGATGTAAAACAATGATTTTCTTAGGTGTAGATGCCATAGATGAAACATTTCATCTCTTTCACCTGGGGCCTATATTTTCCATCAATGTAAAGAGATCATACAGTTATTCATCTAATATATGTACATGAAAAGCAACACTTTCATCATAGTCAATCCAATTCTCTTTTCTTCACTTTGAGATTACTTTCTTTGGGCAATTCTTTTTAACAAAGTAAGACAGAATCTTTGCTAATTTATAAGTGACAAATGAAAAGTAGATTATTTTCATGGAAAACATGGAATTGCATACAACTGAAGTCATGATTACAAAAGGAAATCCAGACACCCAATTTCTATCTCCTACCAAAACTCTATGGAAGAGAGTTCTTCAGTTGGTGGAAGGCTTGGACCAATCGCAATTCATCACCATTTTTCCTCTTTCTAAGTGATTACTGGCTATTATATAAGTAACAGCCGCACGGTCGACTCTATGTTTCGGCTTTTCACCATGAACCGTCTTTGGCTTCGATTCAACAGCTCCAACAAGCCCTAAAGTATCCTGCCAAGAAATCGCTGCTTTTTGTTTGGAGGAGGAAATGCTATGCCTTTGGACCTCGAAGGCCGCCTTTTCTCCAATGGCGTTGTCTCTCACTCGAGGAGCGAAAAAAGCAGGCTTTGCCCCAGCTACCGCCACCCTTGGCAAAGCAAATGAGCTATTATTGGCCTCTGGAACGGAGTGGGCAGAGAAGAAGACGTCCCTTGCGCTGGTTAATTTTGTCTTTGCACCTTCACTACACAAGGCGGCGCTGTTCGACCTGCTAGGAGCGCCGCCGCCGACCACTACATATTCCGCCGCCTTGGTTCCAGGAGAGAAGGTATTGTAGAACCTTTGATCAACCTTGCCGGGCTGGGAAGTGAAGGAAAATAGGCCGCGGATGGTGGTCGTAGCAGGTTCGAGGATCTTACGCGGCGGAGGGAATTTATCGTCTATGTTATTCGATTTCCTCTGGCGGACGGCCTCCCCGTCGATCCATCGTACTAGAGCGAGCCGAGAAGAACGATTAGGGTCATATTCTATTCTCTCCACAATGCCCATGGACGAAGTGCTTCGTTTGACATCAACTGTTCGCTGCAATCGCTTGGCTCCACCCCCTCGGTGAAAAGACGTTATACGCCCAGCGGAATTCCGACCACCAGTCTTACCCTTGCCCAAAACAAATTGTCTAAGTGCGGCTCTCTTGATTGCCTCTTGCCTCATTTTGCCTACTGAACTCAATCACCTGCCGCCGGCCGTTGTCTTGCAGAGGTACTCTCAGATCGATTTTTTAGGTTTCCTCGTAAACCTATTTCTGAAAATGTAAAACTAAAAAAATACTCACTTCTCCTCATGTGCACTGAATTGGGCCTAATTGGGGCAGTCCAGTCCCAAAAAAGAGGCTGTGTATCCATTATGGACACTATCCAATGAGACAGTTTTTTTGGGTAAGGGGGGGCCGGTTCGTAGTTGAATCGTCGGTTTGACCAAGTCGATTTTTCTGTCTCAATTCGTTTCTTTTTTGTTCAACCGCCGGTTTAATCGACTAAAGGGCTGTTTATGAACCCTTTTTTTGTTTCCTAAGTCTAATTGGACCGGTTTGATTTTCGGTTCCATGTTCAATTGGTGGGTTTTGCGAATAAAAATGATTTCTTCCGTCTTGAAGGTGTAATCGAGTTGAGTCGGGATGGATAATACGTTACTTGAGCTCGAGCTCGAATATTAATTATTGAACTTGACTCAAGACGGGAATCAACCCTATAAATATCGAATCAAGTATCTCTGAACATGAGTTCAGCTTGATAATTTTCGAACTGGATTTGAATTTTTCTCAAATCAAGCCTGATAATTTACAAATAATCATGTATCAATTACACCTATAAAGAGAATATAGTCTCTTTTTCTTTTGTATTTTGTATTTTTGATGTTATGGCCCAAGACTCTATCATCATATCATGTGCTAATAATTTGGTAATTATGACTAGATTGCAAGGTCAAAAACAATAAGGGATATATATGTAATTTACAAGGGATGCTGACTCCAACAACACAAAAACACACAGCACCATTTTAAGCCATGTAAAGCTTCTTTCTTTGGCAACAACTGCAATGCAACCCCATCAAACCCACAGTAACCATTTATCTCCTGCTTTTTCTGCCTCCCTTCCTTACCCATAAACAAAATCCTCTCAAATGGCCCAGCTTTTGACCATTTTTCTTTTTCTCTTTTTCTTTTTTTTTTCCCAAACAAATCCCAAAATTATTACAACTCTCCCTTCTCACAAAAAATTTATTAAAAAGAGAATAAAATGGAAAACATGGAAAGCTAAGCTAAGACAGATAGAGAGAAGGAAAGATGGATAGGTGGATAGATAGATATGTCTTCAATTGTCCTCCAACCACAGAGCTCTCTCCCTTCCTACAACTACAACAACATAAAAAACACAACTTTAAGTTCCCACATTTACCCTTGTCTTCTCTGTTTCCAAATCTTCTCAACTCCAACTCTTGCCATCCGTCCTTCATGGGCCTTTTCGGGTTCTCACATTCTTCAACCAGTTTCAGGGAAAGAGAATACCAGATACTAATAGTACTCCATCACAATTTTCTCTTTCCTTCTATTATTGTTTTTCTTTTTCTTTACCTTTTCTGTTTTTCTCTCTCTCTCTCTCTCTGCCCTTCTTTTTCTTTTTTTCCTATTCCTTCACAATCCCAATTCCTATTTTCCCTTATCTGATTCAATTCTGGATTTTCTAATTCTTGAGCCTTCGGTTTTCCTCCAAGTTTTGATTTTTATTTTGGGGGCTTTTGTTGGGTTCTCGGAATTTTCTATTCCTTTTTTATTTTGTTCTTGTCCTAATTGGAGTTGGAGACTGTTTTCTGTTTAAAGGGCATAATGATTTTTTAGGCAATGGAAGAAGGGGCTCTGAGTTTCTGATTGAATTTCTCTTTAGCCCGATAAGTTTTTCTCAATTCAATTGTCAAAATTCAGTTTTGGGGTCTCAATTTTGGTAAATAAAATGAAAAGGGCTTCGATAAATTCACGTCAGCAATATAATTCTGTTGATGAGGAAGCAAAGGCTCGATTGAAGCATCAGAATCTTCTCCAGGAGTTCTTGGAATTGCAAAAGGTGATCTCTTTGCCTCAATCAGGCCGCATTCTTTTATTATCAATTCAAGTTTGTTGTGCTGATGTAAATTGCGCATTGCCTTTGAGATTGTTTTGCCTAAATTTTAGTTTATGTTTTCAAATTTCAACTAATGAACAATGAAGTTTTGCCACTTGTGTTCTTAATTGTTTCGAACAGTCATTGTTTTGATCAATTGATAGAAATTTGTTGCAAGTCAATATAAAGAATGAGTTTTAATATGTTTCCTGTGTCCAGTTATAATGATCTTTTCACTGTTATGTCTACTTGTTTTAGCAATTAAATCTCTTTCATGATAATCATTACTAGGAATTTGTTGGAAAGAAGAGAAAGTTGCAGGCAGTGAAACAGAAACGAGAAACCCTTTTGGCTGAAGTTCAGTAAGATATCTATTCCCTGAATTTGCATGAATTTTTGTATGGTTGAAGTATTCATAACTAAAATGCTCAATAACATTGAATATTTCTTACCTTTCTCCTTATTTCCAGATTCTTAAGACAGAGGTACAGCTATTTATCTATGATCAAGTCTCAAGAATATGAAGTAGAGCAAGATTTGGTTCAATCCCAAAATCCATATATGCAAAGCCAAATGCTTGCTAAGGATCATGGCATCGATGTCGCTGTTGAGGAGAAACCATGCTCTCCTCCAAAGCCATATGCGGTAATGATGAACTTGAACTTATATAAGATAGAGTTACTGAAGATATGCTTTTTGTTCTGTTCTATTGACGATTTGGTATAAACTTACTATCTTCATATTGCAGGTTTATAAAGAAGGGGTTGAGAGAAGTCAAGTAGATGTTCAGGCCTCAACGAGGAAGGCGAAGAAACCCAAAAACAATTTGATGAATGGTAAAAGAGTTGGGAAGAAGAAAATATCATGGCAAGATCAGGTAGCTGTAAATGTCTGATGAATATTAAGCAATTTTTTCAAACACAGTTTAGCTGTTAAGTGAGGTGGGGATGGATGCGATTGCAAACGCTCTCCCCGAAACCTCTTCATTGGCATTGCTACAGATACTATCATTTACTACCTTACATTTGTTCAGTATATAAACTGTAAATGAGGGCAAATTTGCGCAATTTAGCACATATATGAATACAGTAGTTTGCTCATTTTGTCTAATGAATAAGTAATCTTCCTCTTTTTCTATATTTGACCCTCTGCTATCAATTGAACCTGTAATGAGGGCAAATCCAGGCAGGAGATGTATTTAAAAAAAAAAAAGTTTGAATGAAATTAGATGGCTTTTGATTGCACTTAGCAGCATAAGCATTTTTCCCTCTTAATCGACTAATGAACTTTCTCTAAATGCTGATAGAGAATACATACACTTACTGTGTTCTGGATTTACAGTCGATTTGTTTTTCAGACTTTTTGGGTCTAAAATTGCTTTAACTAATGGTTTTAGGCATTGATACATCTAATGTAATCTTCTTGTATTAGGAAAAAAGAATAACAGTTCATGACCAAATGTGGCCATAGCCATTACTTGAAAATCATTCAAGTTCTGCTGAAATTCCTAAGAACTAAGGAAATCCTAATAAATCATAATAATATATGAGATTCGAGATGATGGGTTGCTTGAAGTTTTCAAAATGTACATTGTGTCTTGCAAGAAGAATAAATTTACTAAATCATTGCATCGAACGTTGAGATAAAAATAAGAGAAACTTGATTTCCATAAACTAATCTTCAAATATATGCATGGTGAGACTTATATGTATAACACTTCAAATCCTTTTTAAAATGCATCAGCATAAACAGAATTCGAAAACGATTTCCCTCCATCTAAACCCTAAGACTACCACTCTCCTTTCCCTTCAACAATCCATCCAGCTTCAAACCCAAATCCCCGTTTCCCATCAAAACTTCCTCTTCTCCCCAAATCCCCAGAACCCTGATTCTGTCCTCCTCTCCCAACTTAACATCACCCCTTATTCTACTTTATTCCTTCATGTGCCCCTCCGTGGCGGCACCCAACCTAAAGGATATGACGAGAACCAAAAATTTGATGAATTTGTGGGTAATGAGATTTCTGATACTAGTAACAAGGCTAGGTTGTTGTTGAAGACGCAGACAAATCCTGGAAAGATCCAGGCAGCTAGGCAGTTAATTCAGAAAGGGTGTGAGGAGTGTCCAAAGAATGAGGATGTTTGGTTGGAGGCTTGTAGGCTTGCAAGCCCAGATGAGGCCAAGGCAGTGATTGCTAGGGGACTGAAGTCCATTCCCAATTCAGTGAAGTTGTGGCTGCAAGCTGCAAAATTGGAGCACGATGACGAGAATAAAAGCAGGGTTTTAAGAAGGGGTTTGGAGCACATACCAGATTCGATCAGGTTATGGAAGGCCGTCATAGAGCTACTAGCAAATGAGGAGAATGCAGTGGCATTGCTTGAGAGGGTTGTAGAGTGTTGTCCTTCGCATGTGGAGTTGTGGTTGGCACTTGCTAGGTTGAAAGATTATGAAAAAGCTAAGAAAGTGCTTAATAGGGCAAGGGAGAAGTTGCCAAAGGAACCTGCTATCTGGATCACCGCCGCAAAGTTAGAGGAGGCTAATGGAAAAAATAATGCCATGGTTGGCAACATTATTGATAGGTGTATAAGGGTATTGCAAAGACAAGGGTTGGAGATTGATAGGGAGGCTTGGATGAAGGAGGCTGAGGCTGCAGAGAGGGCTGGGTTTGTGGTGACATGCCAGGCAATTATTTGAAATACAATTGGAATTGGAGTGGAGGAGGAGGATAGGAAGAGGACTTGGGTGGCTGATGCTGAGGAATGCAAAAAGCGGGGTTCTAACGCTTCATTCAGTGGGCTGGAGACATCAAAGAGAGTTATGGAGAGTTGGAGACCATTTTATGGTTTAAGCAGGTCACTACCTCCGGTAGGAAAAGCAATTTTTATTCATTTCTATTGCTTGAGTTACTTTCTTCACTGTGCTAATGTTTGTTATACTACTAATATTATTAAACTTTATTCCGAGTCAGGATTCAAAATCCAAATAAAGAGACTGTACAACTGCTTTACCGTGCCATTTGAGTTTGCCTAAGACTTATGCCCAAATGGTTGTTCTAGAGAAGCTTTGGGAATTAGGGTACTTCATAATGTTCCTCAATTCTCGGTGTTTATCTTTCATTTTATGCCTCCTTTGAGTTTTGTACGATGAGGCAAGGGCTCTCCATCAACCCTAATTTTAACTGCTACTAACATAATATCATCAATTTACATTCTGCATATCATAGGAAGTCGTGGAAAGCTTGGCTTTTGGTCAATCCATTTTATCATAGAAAACTTCAGAACACATTTATACACCCATGTGTTTTATCTTTTTATCAAGTTCCTCTTCTGTATTCTTATTAGTTCTTTTTGGGGGTTTTCTTAACTGCCAGAGAACTCTTAATGGCTGCTATTTATCCTTGGGTGGGGGATTGGAAACTGAGCTGGTAGTGGAACTTCATTGATACCAAGCTTACCCAGATTTATAGGAGTCCGCATGATTTGCATGTACATTCTAGGCCAGCGATGCATGCATATTAACCTCATCAGCACAACTGGGCCTGCTTGAGCTTCAATATGGAATAATTCCAGGAGTTGGTGTTAAGGCCGCGCTTACTTAGATGATTATTAATTTATTATTTGATATTTTTTGGTCCTCTATGGAATATATTTCATAAATTGAAATCTTATTTCAGGAACACAGCAGCTGTTATGATTAAGATACTGGACATATTAATTCTTTCTAACTGGATCATCATAATCTTTTTTTTGTGACATGACAGAATTTCTGCCTAAGTTTTAGGAGTTTTGTGTTCTGTCTTTCTAACAATAGGATAAATGTTTTTATTATTTTATATGAAGCACAAAAAATTTTTCATTTACAGAAGTGAAAACTGAAAACCAATATTTTTATCGCTCTGTTCCTATTCTAGATACAGTTGGTTTTCGAAGGAAGCTGAGTTCTTGTTCCAGCTCCAGTAAACACCTGATTTGTCAGACTTAAACTGCCCAGCTTACCCTTTGGTTATAGAACCAATGAAGTTCTCAATTTGAAGAGAGAGCAATGCTTAGGGAAGGGGTAACCATAAAGAAGTTAATTATAAAACATTTGATAGTTACAAAACTGTACATGTTATTACTAAATTTTGGTCATATGGTGATTCCGGACTAAAAACACTCCATTATATGAAAAATGAACACAAAAAAAGCATATATATATTTGTATATAATCGTCCTGATCTATGCTTTCCTCTACAAATGCTAGAAAATTGCCAATATTTCATATTTCAGATGATTTTAAGGTTCCTCAAATCTTCTTCAACCAGATGATATGCCACGCTCCACCCATAGTGGTAGCTAACTCTCTTGACTTCCCTCTGCTCCGGATTCAGTGTCGACAGATTTTGAATGTGATGATTGCTCATCTGAAGATGAAGCAGACTTGATTGGTTTCTTGAACTGCACCAAGATCATGGTCATATTGTCGCAACCCTCACCAGTGGCCGTTGATGGTGCTAAACACTTATCAAGTACTCTCTCACAAACAACAGAGAGCTTGCTTTCCTGCATTGCATGCAGAAATTCATTTTTAAGTATACAAAAACATGAAAAAGAGGAATAGGTAGATTCTCAACTCAATTGACCAAAGCAAATTTGCCAAAAGTAAACAAGTTTTTAAATTTCAGACCGAATATCAACTTGCCAATCAAAGTTAAAGAGAGCTTAACTACATACTTGTTTTAGTTGTTCATGAATAAAATCTACTAGCTTCTGACTTGACATGCAATCCCTGAAATATATAAATTCAAGATTGAACAGGAATCAGAATACTCAATTCAAACTTGAAATATAGTAAAAGTGAACCATGAAAAAATTACATAAAATTTTAATTCTAATAGTAATAATCTGAAAGGAAAAGGCATTTGATACATACCAGATTCCATCACATGCCAGAACAATAAAATCATCATCATCACAGAGCTCAACCTAGTTGAAGATTAGAGAGAGTTAGAAATTAGATACCACAAGCTCATAAGATTATTAGGCCTGATAAAGAAGATACCAAATATATCTGGATTTTGACAATGTTTGGGTCACAATGCGGAATTTTGACAGAGAATACACTTACTGTGTTTATATCTGGATTTGCAGTTACAATTTGCTTTTCAGCAGGCAAAAATTTATTCTGCTTGAATTCCATGTCACCTGCAGCAAAAGGGATCAATGTATTAAAATTTATTCTGCATTTTTTTCTTCCTATTTCTAGATATCAAGCAGGGAAGTAAATTACCTATAGCTCTGGCAAGATTCAAACTGCCATTGACACGTCCTGCATGTATAAAACCACCAGCTTTCAGAATCCTATCTTTCTCTGCTTCAAGATCTGGTTTGTGATCTCTAGACAGATTGTAGGCCTACAAAAAGGAAGGGATATAAGGACAAATAAGATAAGACCATTTAATAAGAGAGAATAGATATCCCTTACAGTAACACTTGGGTTGAATGGCAACAGTCAAAAGTACAACAACAGACCATCCACAGATTATTGAAACTGATTAACAAACATACTTCCACTTCAGTATCCAACCGAAAATAAATTAGCTAATTACGTCTCATTAATAGAATATTACCTGACCCTTTCTCGATATAACACACCGAGAATCACCAGCATTTGCAACAACAAGTTGGTTGTTTCTTATAATTGCAACACAGGCTGTGCACCCGGAAGTTGGTCCAGCAAAGTCAGAATGAGGACCCTGATTAAAATTGCAAGAAAATACATAAAAATTATTGCCATGAAAAGAATTTCTCTACTGTACAAACAAATTAACAATGCAGGAAAATTATGGAGGGATAGTATAATTATGCATTCACAGACATAATCCAGCTTGCAGATTTATGACCCTGCCCCAACACAAAAAGGTAAGTGCAAAGTATTATGTCAAAGTTCGAGATAAGAATAATATTTTGTGCAATCTGGGGTATATAATCTGCATAGATACACCACAGCAGCTAAGATTTAACATGCACCAATGCAAACATCAATTTCTGTTCAGCACTAGTTAAGGACAACAACATGGGTATACTCTACACGTAATCACAAGTACCTCCTCAAAGGCCCAATCATCAACGTGATCATTACCATCACCATTCCTTGGAGACCATATCAATCCTTCTATCATGCCAGTAAACTTGTTTAGTTTGTCGCCCAAAATAGCTAACTCTCTCCATCCTCTTTGTCCACGCATCATCTCATCCATTCTGCAATAAGGCATAACTCATGTTGGAAACACATAGAATGAACACTGGGAAAGGCATTGAAGTCAAAGAAGATGGGTAAGATGAAAAATGAAAAGATAGTGAAGAAAGGACAATTACTCAAGAAATCAAATTAAATAACCTGAAAAATGCTCTCTGCACCGATGTCCCTATGTCCCCAGCTGCATATGCTTCATGCTTGAGAACCTGCTGATGAAGAAACTTGGCACAGAACTTTGCAACCACCTTCCCTGCAAGTTATTAATTTGTATTAGCTTGCCATTAATAAGACAGCTAATCATATTTCAATAGCTTGACACTTCTTAGAATGGCCTATGAGAGAATAGCCACTTGGCATTGAAAGTTTGACAGTATCAAAGAGCAATAATGAGAACCCTTTAAAGAGGAAAAAGTTTTCAAATTCCTAAGCATTCACCCACACAAAGTGAATTCCCTAAACATCTCAAAAGAATCAATCTATGGAGAAAAGGCTTCTAGATTCTTAAGTTGGTTCAAATTCTAAAAGAATAAAAAAAACTGCAGACACAAATGTGAAGCAACAAAGAACCCAATTAGGAATTGAGTGCATAAACTCACAAAAAAACCCAGATAAGGAACTCCAAAAATCATCATAACAGGTACCTGAGCCATCCAAGTCTTACCTCCATGACCATCATAAACACCAAAGAACGAGGTAGATGCATCCAGATCAGTATAAGCAGCATGCTAACAAAACAAATAATAAAAGTAACTTACAAGTTCATAACATCAAAAGATTCAAGAATTTGCAAAAGAAAACATAAGTTAATGTAAGCAACTTAAGGATCGAACAAGGAAGGAAGAAATGTAAATAGGGTTCAAATGCTAAGAACTATTGAAAATTAAAGGTTTCAATGGTTACTCACAGCATCCTCCATAGTTGCACGCCATCCTTGCATGGATGATAGACCATATCTAAGCCTATCATTCTCGCCATCTTCTGAGAATTTCTCAGTTTTGGGGCTGCTGAGGTATATACCCATTTAAGTCTGCAACTAAATTAATCACGTTAGGTCAGCTTTTAGAATTCAAGACTACTTGCAAACATTTCATCTATCTGATCTCCCCAACTTCTGCAGCTCCAAAATTTAGAATCAAGAGCTATGTTGAATAGTATATAACTGATCTAATAATTCAGACATTTGCTACTACACACGACACTAATCAGTCGAGGATTGTTTCTAATCAGAGAAACAAACAAGAAACTCTCTAATTCAAGAGTGAAAATCTTAAATAACAAGAGAAAAGGTTAAGCAAACACATACATAACCCAGATCCTAAATTGAATACCAATAATACTAATATATACTAAAAATGAAAAAAAAAAAAATCACATGTAAGAAATTGGGCAATAAGCTAAAGTTCACTACTTTGCTAAGATCAAAGTAAGTTAAAACAACTAAAATACTCTAGAATAACAAAACAAGAGAATCCCAGATGCAACTTTGATACAAAAAGATTAAAGAACACGAGATTTAAAAGAATTATAAAGAAAAAAGAATAGAGTTTTTAAGTGTTCTTACATGCCCTGCAGGAAATCTAAGAAAGGAACAAGACACAGGGTAAAGTGGGCAGAAACAGGAAAATATGTTAGTACAAAGTACTATCAGAAATGGAGTCCTTTACAAAAACTAACAAAAACCCAAGAGAATTTCCTCGAAATCTGAAGGGGAAAAGAAGGAATTTGGGGGTGACAGAAGCAGAAACATTCAAGAAAAGGACAGACAAAAGAGAAGGGAAGAGATGAGAAGAAAGAAGAGAGAGAAATAATTGTTTTGAGAAAGGGAGAATAAATAAATATACTTTACTTCATAAAAGACGAAATTCTTTGAAATCAAAGGAGTTGATGCTCTAGGCTAGGCTGCGACTATTGGACATTGGTGGGGTGGTGTTGAAGGGCATTTTCAAGTTTTCCCTTGATGATTTCATTTTCATATACATAAATTTCTTCTCTTCTCTCTCTAAAAGACTTTGGCAGTTTTAATTTTAAAGTTGGCTTAGCTTTTGCCTTTTGCCACCTCGATTTTACTGCAGAGGAAATGTAATAAGGACTACTAATAAAGACTTCAACTTCAAAGTTCAAACTCTGTTCAATGTTAACATATAGTAGTTCTAACTTCTAAGCACTTTCCTACTTTCTGTTCAACATTTGACCTCTGGATCAACCTAACATGAATGAATTGCCATTAAAATTTTGAAGCTACTATCAATATCAAATTTTTTTAATTTTAATTACTATACTACTTTAAATTTAAAACTAAAAAAATGGTTTTTTTTTTTAAATTATATGTTTTGATTGCAAGGATGAAACCAAAAAAAAAGGGTACCTACTATACAATGCATTTCTTGAAATGCAAAATATGGGGAATTTTTTAGATTTCTTTTGGTGGAAGATATGGATTCCTTTTATTGGAAGATATAATTAAATTTTCGAGTTCTTCTAATTATTATTCCAATTATTATTGCTTAAGCTTAACATACAAATATTTATATGTTTAGAGTGGTTAATTGGATAATTAATTATATGCAAATTATTTTAGTTGACATAGAGGAATTTTTCTAAAATACTACTAGACAAGTCACAAGTTGGTGTTTGGTGTAATCAATTAATGATGTAGTTTTCATTTAAAGTGTCCATCTTTTTCATTAGAAGGAAAAAAGAACACAAATGCAAATATCTTTCCTTTTTTCTTCTACTCAATATTTATCTCACAATTCTTTTTTCTAGTTGACATTATATTAATGGCTATTGCATTGGAAGTTTCAGAAATTAGAATTTACCAGCAATAAGTTGTGGATTCCATACGAAAAAGACTTGTCTTTTTCATGCCCTTTTCTTTTTTGCTTTTTTCTGTATAGCTTATATATATCTCCAAAATGTCGGCCAGATTATGATTTATGACCCAAAGAAAATAAAAATCAAAATACATAGAAAAATAAGAAGTTTATCCAGGAAATGTGTTGTCTTGGAAAAAAAATGTCATTGTCACCCTAAACTTTGAAAATTCTTCTTCCCAAGCTGGATTTTATTGGAGAGGAGCCCATGGTTTTGTTAAACTATAGTAGTTGATAACCATGAAATGAAATGATGAAACTTATGAAAATCCATCGGTTTGAATAAATTAGTCTTAATTAATTTGTTGTTGCCGCCGGTATAAGTATTATTATTATTATTTTTATCCCATCCGGTATTCAGGCCTTAGCCCGGACTAATCCGGACTGATTATGGTGGGTAAGTCTTCCAACAGGGACAACTGCATACTCAAGGTCTCGAAATACTTTCTTAAACTGGAACAAGCCCTTATAAGTATTATTATTCCGTTCTAATCTCTCTCTGAACCATATATTAAAAATGGAATTAAAAAATTAATAACAATAGGGTAGTTTTGTTCCTTTGTTGCCCTAAAAGAATAAAATAAAGCACCAAATCTTTCTTAAAAATATAATAATATTCTTAACCCCATTATTCTTGCTATAATATAATGAGGATTCAAACTTTTTTTTCTTTCCATAAGATCTATACGTTTTACAACCATAACTTTTGATCTTATGTTTATTTCTGAATAATTAAGTCGACAAGGATATACTAAAAAAGAATCAGACCATTTAAAAAATATAATGCATATCGAACCAAAATCCTATTCATTGAACCTAAAATATTGAAAAAGATTTTAAAGTAGAGATCCAACAATTTTATATTATCAAATCTTTCCAAGTCTTTCTGTTAAAAGAATATGAATACCATTGTTATAATTGTTATCAAATCTCAAGGCTGATTGCTTAAGCAAAATCGACCTGTCTCCAATCAAAATCAGATTTACCTGACACCTAATGTTGGTGTAATGTAACACTTCATCATCAATTTCTTATATTTTCATTGTATAGTTTTTTTATAACATGTTATGTTATGCACTTCTTGATGTAGAAGATGTCATTATTAAATTTTTTTTCATTAATTATCAACTAATTATATATTTACTCCTTATTCATATTGTTATTTATTGTTTTAACTTTTAATCAATTGAATTGCATACCATATGGAAAGAAATGGGCTCTTATTCCAAATTTTTGACTATGGAGTAGTAGCCAAGGGATAAGGTGGACTGGAAAGAAGAGGCTCAAAATATAAGGACAAAATCAAAGGCACTATCCATGGAGAAAACTGGGGCCTCTTGCTGGCCATGTATTAATATCTGGGTACAATTCTAATATAACAACTACTCATCCCTGGAGTTCTGGGTGACAATTACCAGAACCATATATAGGGAAGTACAAAACATTATGTTTCTCACTTGATCAACAAAACTCAAAAGACAAAAAGAAAAACATGCAAAAGTTAGAGATATCATCTTTTGAAATGAAATGAAACTCAGAACACCAAAAATTTTCCCTAACATGAACTGTAAAGTAAGTGATGTTTAGCCTCTGCATGGCATCTCGGAAAGATAACGAATAAGCAAGCAGTCTGGAACTATGAAACCAAGCTTTCACAAGCCTGAACATCAGCCTGTTGCATCGCCAACAAATTTGGCCCGGAAGGGAAGGAATTAATGCTTCCAATGGCAGCACCAAAGATGGATGCCCGGAACCGTTCATCTTCTACCTTCATCAGAATTTCTTTTATGACTGTAAAGTCCAAACCTCCAGCCACAATCAACTTCCCGAGGACTTCACCAAAATTATTTGGCGCTTTGGGTAGATCAATACCGATATCATCCAACAATGAGCCATATAAAACAGAACCACTTCCAATGTCCCTAGCAGTGAAGACACTTTTATTAAGTAGGAACTCGAGAAGCTTTACCACTGCATCCACACAAGGTGGGCTATGTTCCAAAGCAAGACCAATAGCTTCTTTAACAACCTCAGGGTGGAAAGCAGGGGCTTTCAGCTCCTCAATACATTGAAGTGCTTCATCAAGTAATCGAATACTAAAATATTCTTCAAGCAGAGACTTTGTTCTTCTTTGAAGATCTGCAGGATTTGATTTTGCTGCTAACCCAATGGGCTTCTCAGGAGAATTCACTGCAGCTGCTGCTGAAGTTACAGGCTTAGGAGTGACAGGTTCAAAACTTGGAGGTCTAGTTGCAGGCACATCGCTAGTCTGCAACAGGGGACTTGATTTCCCTGCTATTATTCCAGTACTACCCTGAGGTAGAAACTTTGAACTAATAGAAGGTGATTTGTTGATGAATGGTTGCTGTGTACGCCCAACAGGCTGAGGACCCAGTCCATCACCCCTTGGCATCGACCGAGATCGAGGAATCTCCCAGTTATCAGCATCAAGGTCAGGCATTCCAGGCATCTTCCTGATTCCAGGCATTCCAGGCATCATAACCCCGGCACCAGGTCGGGGACTTGGGAAACCCCCAGGTGTCATACCCCCCAGAGCCCCACTGTTACGACCATTTCTAATTATTGCAGTTGCACCTGGTCGCAGCCCCAGATTCTTCTCAGCTTCAGAATGAATTTCTGTGATCGTCTTTGCTTTAACCTACCAAACAGGATCCGAAAACAATCTTAAATACTCACACCTCTTTTAGAAGAGGAAAGAATGGGAGTAGATTAAATCATAAATATGCAAATTTAAGAGGGTTGGTATTTTGTCTTATGTAGGAGGCGGTTTGGTCATTTCTGCAATTATGAGGCAAGGAGATATGATGTCTGATGCAAAAGAAAAATGTGAGGAAAAGGAATTAAGAAAATATGTAAATTGATGAAAATGCTTAGAAGATGACATATATGGAGTAACAACCTCTTCCCGTCGAGGCACCCAATTGTTGGCCCGTAAATCAAGAACATCACGAACCATGAACCTTAATCGCGGAGCAAGTTGTGGATTTGTTGTCAGCTCTTTCAGCCTACCAAAATACATATCATTGACTCGCCGAGATTTTGGGCTCTCATCCAACTGCTTGCCAATAGTGTTAAAAAACTGACATATCGCCTCTACATTCTCTTCAGCTGGGCATGTTTTACCATCATGTCCCAAAAGTTCCTGTACCACATAGATACACGGTAAACACTAAACAGACAAGTGTAAAACAATAAAACAAATTTATCCAAAATAAACTCAATGCATGAAAAAGACCTGCACAATATGGTGGACAATCTTTTCAGGAACCATCTTCTGCTTTAACAGCTCTCCAATTAGCCGTATGTTGCCCAAAGTTCGCAGTTTGACCATTCTTTCTTTTTCTACGCGTTCTGTTTCTTGCTCAGGGCCAATCATCTGCCTGATTTCTTCTCTCAAATTGTCTGCACCTTCAAATGCCTCCTGGCAATTGTTCAAAAGGATTCGCTTAAACGTAATTTCCTTCCCTCCAGGCTCATCCGAAGGAAAAGGAGGAAGCTTCTCATTAAGGTCGGAACATAAAAGAGCATACATAGGGCAAAAGGTTGGCTCTAGCACAGCCTTCTCAAAGAGGAGCGAGATAACACCCTGAAGTGCAAACAGACAATAAATTACATTGACCAACACAAATAATTAGATCAATGCGAACCATGAAGGTGTCAACAAGTAAGAAGCAGAAACCTTTAGAATGTCTGGAGTTGTAATGCCAGAGTCAATCAACTGGCCCTTAAGAACATCAAACTTCTCCGGTGTCAATTTGTTCAATATACTGCACAGTCAGAGAAACATTCCAAATGACGATTTGTTCACTTAGAAATAAGGAAAATATGATAGAAATTACAAGAGCATGTAACTAAATCACTAAAGTAATGTGATTGAAGGATCAATTACCCTTTTACTGTCTTCAAAACGCGCTCCTTCTCTGAGAGATTACCTCTTCGAGCTGACCATGGGACTTCAGCTTTTACTAGCGCAGGCGTAGGTCCTCCCTGAGTCACAGGTAAATTCAAATCAAACAGACTAGAGTTAAATATGCAAATGCATGTAGCAAGCTCCATTGCAAATTTGTAACAGATAATTCGCAAAGGTGGTGGTGGGTAGTGAATTCTAATTGTTGAGACATTGTTACCCCTTGACTGGAAGAAATTTGAGCCCTGGCAAACTGGGAGTTTAGTTGCTCCTGGCGATTACTGGAAAACTCTTTATTGTCTCGAATTGTATCCCAGGATCTTTCATCTCCAGGGGCAGGAGTTCGACCACGCCAATCACGGTTGTCTTTCTCAGGATAACGACTTTGGTGTTGAGCTTGAAGCTAAATGGAAAACAGAAGCAGAATCTTAGAGGCTTGTGAGAACATAAATGGAAAGGAGAAAATGAGAAAAACCAACTTTACAATTTTCTATGGTCCAACTGAGAGAAAAGGGATTAAGAATCAGCTCATATCTTTGTTTCACAATCGATCCGAATACTTCCTATAAAAGGTTAAGGCGACATACTCTAAACTCACATTGCCATTAGCATGAGCCAAGGTTTGATCCTCGCCAGCAAACTCAGACTCAATTTCTTGTTTTATTCTCAAAATATCCTCCGGGATATCAGCAACCTAGCAGAACAATGAAAGAAAACAAGAAATTAGATCACAAATAGAAGGTTCAAATATTGACATATCAGTTAAAAAGGAATATGACCCAAAATCATTGGGAGTATAAACTCCTTTCCCTCTATACCCTACAAAAGATCAATACAAAATATACGCCAAAAAACTGAAATATGATTCTATGGATCATCATTTAAGAGGACAAAATACCTCCTTAAGTTGCAACAGCTGTTCACGTGTATAACGAACATACTCATGACTTTCGAACCGAAAATCCCCAGCCTATAACAAAAAAGAATGAAATCTTAGCTCACAAAAAAAAATTCAAATAATGGATCCAAAGGCAATCTACTATAGTGCAGGAAACATTACACATATTGTACAGTACAGAATGCCAAAAAGAAAAATTCAACATCCATACATGAATATCAACATTGTATATAAACATATTATGTGATAAGACTTTAAATAAAAGAAAGAAATAGAACGGCACATCGGTTATGTAACTCATAGAAATATGTAATGTAATGTAGGTTCTTTATGGGCAAGAATATACTCATAGCTTGCCCACCTAAAGCCTACATGTTGATGTTTGTCCATATTTACAACAGCCACACATACTCAAGTGCTCTGCCAAGAATTAGGACAACTTAAAAATCATTACCCAACATTCCCGCGATCCAAAAATCACTTAAAAGTTTGAACTTGTATACAAAACACTAAATTCATGCAAAAACCAAAGCAACGAAAAATAGAATAACAAGCAAATTTCAACATTTCTACAACTCCAGATCTGAAAATATACCATTTTTGTGGGTACAAACTCAAATACGAAATGGGGTTTATAAAGAAATGGAAATGCATGTAATAACAATAAAAAAGATAGGGTTTTTGAATGAACCTTGAAGGCAGGACGTAGAACCTGGCTACCCGAGGAAGAAGAGGTGGGGGACTCGAAACGAGAAGTAAAGAATCTGGTGCTGCGCGGACCACCGCCGCCACCTGGCCTCAAACTTATCACCGTCTGATCTGTCTGCATATTCTTCAAAGAGAATAAAGGAGCTCTAACCTTCCGATAGAGAATGAGAAAAAAGAAAGAACAAGAAAATGAAAATGGTGGGAACTGGGAAGCGAGGGATAGAAAGAAATGTATGGGTTTTGAAAGGGAATATTTGGATTGGATTTTTTTTCAAGAAAAAGAATACAAATATTAGTAGAGATAGAGATTGAGGTTTCTTCCTTCTCCTTTTCTTTTTTTTTTCTTTGGGTTTTTGAGTTTTCCCTCTTTCCCTATCTGTGTAGTGAGTAGAGTGAGGGAGCTGCTTCGCAGCCGCAAAAAGGAAAGAATTAGAAAATAAGAGAATGGGAAAATTTCTTGTACACTTGCCGCCGCTAAAGCCCGTTAATTCATTTCACCACTTCCCTAAAAACAATGTCTTCTCTATAGCCCGTTACTACCTCTTTTTGGGCCAGAGCCCGTTACTCCATTTACTAGCTTTGGAATAGTCAGTTTTAATTGTCCTGAATGAAAGTTCATAAGCTATTTTGTCCATTTGATAATAGTTCGTCGTGGGTCATTTTGTCTATTAAACTTTTTTTATTTAAGAACTCTTCGATGATCACATATGACTAATGCATAATGTAGTAACATGGACACTAATTGGGGAAGCTCTCCCAATATTTTACTTTCTCCATTCAATATGTCTAGATTTAACTATCCGATAATCTTGTTTGAAGGGCATTAAATTTCTATCACCCAATTTAACATTCATTGATTTGTGTTTATACCATGATTTACACCCAGGGTAATCAGGTAATTGCTCATAATGGATGGCCAAGATTCAATCTCTTAAGTCCTATGAATGGTTGGATTTAATCCATCTTAGGAAAATAGTTGAATTTTGATATTATTTCCTTAATTATTCCTAAATTAATTATGGAAATTAGAGGAATTAAGGAAATTAAATATTTTTATTTAAAAATACATTGAGGCCGCCCCATTTATTGTGTAAATTGGGTCAGGCCAGCCCATGCTCTTAAATCCGGATTTAAGCCCTCTCGGGATAAACTTTTCATAGTTTTTCAATTAAGGACAAGGGAATTAGGGCTTAGAAATCGAAGATGAAAATGAACGAATTTGGGGTTATGTCCTTTATTAAAGTTTTTCAGAATATCATGATGAATACTCTGTCCAAATTTCAGCTCATTTTGAGCTCGGAAGTAACTTTTGCATTTTTTACAATTATGGACAAAATCCAATCCCGGGACAATTTTTGTGTGGCAATTTCACCATTGGCATAAAATCTTGGTTTTCATGCAATATTAAGGCTGTATGGAGAAATTGAGCCGTGTTTGACCATTTTCGTAACTTTTCACTTTTATTCAATTAAGGACATTATGGCTATTTGACCTCGGTTTAAGCCATTGCCTTAGTTGATTTTTCATGGTTTTGATATGTGATCTTAGTAACGTGGTATTCAGCATAATTCCATGTTCAATTGACGAAGTGCAATGTTTTGTGATATTTAGAAGCAATTTCAGCACCATTTGGCCTCTCCGCACTTGGTTTTCCACCCCTGCTTGCTGCACCGAGACTTTGGAGCCAATTAATTTCGAAATTCAGCAATTAAATGTGATAATTATTACATTTCAAAGTCAAAAACGTGCTGGACTCTTCATGGGCTGACTTGGTGGGGATTTCCTTAATCAGTGGGATTCAAATCAGGATTTAAATGCTGAAGATAAAGCAGAATCAACAAGGAGTCATTTCTGGCCGTCGGATTGCATCTAACCCTAGCAAGCCGCCCTCTATATCAAGAGAGCAGCCTCCAACATTAAAAAGGGTCCAGCACCGCCTTCAGCTCCTGCAACACACACAACTCTCCGAGAGAACAAACAACAAACTTGCTCCGCACAAATCAAATCTCAAGCTCCGTGCTTTCAAACTCTCAAGCCCTTAGCTTTTAAATCTCTTTTATAAATCAAGTTCTACACTTGATAATTATTTTTATAATCTCTTTCAACCTTGTTCTTACAAGTCTTTTTGTATTTACATGCTTGTTGCACTCGAAAATAACAACTCTTGTTATTTCTCTAAGTTGAATCAAGAAAATACCTTTTTTACGGCAATCCTTTGTTTTCTGATCTGGAATCAATGATTTAAATACGTTTGTGTGATTTTGATTCAGGATCTACAAATCGTTTGATTACTCTTATATTGCTGCATTCAAAGCAAATCTCTCATTTTCATTGCACTCTTTATTTAGTTTTCGCAACAAAATGAATATTTATTTTCCTCGCATTCTTTTATCAGTTTCTGGACAAAATTGATTGGCACGCTCGGTACCCTTTCATCAAGTTGGCACGAACAATTTGTGTTTCCAATTATGGGTAAACAATCATATTAATGGATAAAGCACTATTGGAATGTTACTAACTATGGAAGTTTCTCAAGGAAAACTCTAATTTGGGTACTTGTCACCAAATATTTGGGTATTTGTCATTGTACAATTTTATTATTGACCCAACCGAAGCCACGCTACTTACAACTCAGCCAGAAGCTTCAGGAACTTAATACTAAACATTGTACCCAAGAATTTTTCATGTCTTTACTTACAGCCTACAAACAGAACAAACTAAGTACAATTATAAATCCGATTGCTCAACTGTCCAGACAAAGACATCTTCGAGATTCAGGTAACAGTTGCTTTATCATCACTTAAGCTTAAGTAGGGGAAGTTAAAAATCCACGTGGAATTTTGCCTTCCACTATAAAAGTAAATTACATTCACGGTTCGGTTTGTTTTCTTTTAAACTTTGAACTCTCCAGTTTCTGTGTTGTCTTGCAATAGCTTTATATATCCATTCCCTGGTTCCATCGTTTTTAGACAATTTTAATTTACAGACAGAAAAGAAGAATAGAGTAATTATGGCTTCCATGTCTTTCTCTGCAACGTTCCCTTCTACTCTTCATGTTTTTTCCCAAATCAAGAAGAACTCGGGTTTTCCCTCTTCCCTGCCTTTCTCAATTCCTTCCATCAAATCATCGCTTGGGTCTTCAAAATCAGCCTTTTTGCAACATGGCTTCTCCCTAAACTCACCTTCTGTTTCTGGGTTTCTCTTCAAATCTAGATCTTTTGGGATTTATGCAAGAGCAGCTACCGAGAAGAGTCTTTACGACTTTACTGTCAAGGTACAATCTTTGAGAAGAAGAATTATGGATCATATTGATCAAATTTTCTAATTTCTTGCTCAATTTAGTCCTTTTATTACATTATATTATCATAATTAGAAAAAGATTTTTGGAAAGTACAACAACTGAAGAATTGGAACATGATTATAGTTTTTTTTTTCTTACTTTGCTAGTGGATCTCAAATGTCTCTCATTCTTAATTTTGGGCAGGATATTGATGGGAAGAATGTTTCTCTTAGTAAATTCAAGGGAAAGGTTCTCTTGATTGTCAATGTTGCATCAAAATGGTATAAACTGCCTCCCTTTCAAAGATAATTTCATAATTTCATAGGCTTTGTTCATCTTATCTGTTTTTGTTTCTTTACTTGGGGTCTGATTGGGGAAGTTTCATTTTGATTTTTGATCCTTAGCGGTTTGACGACATCAAATTACTCTGAGCTCTCCCACGTTTATGAGAAATACAAGAATCAAGGTGAGTCTACTTTGTGTTCAGTATAAAAGCCTGCCTTTTCTAGTACATTGCTTTATATAAATCTATCATGTTTTGGTAAGATGTTTTCATGCAACTCGATTCCCAGGATTCGAGATTCTAGCTTTCCCGTGCAATCAGTTCGGTGGACAAGAGCCTGGATCGAATCCTGATATTAAAAAATTTGCCTGCACCAGGTTTAAAGCCGAATTTCCCATATTTGATAAGGTTTGTCTTAATTGCTTTGCTAATTGCTAGTGAGTACCAGTATAGCAGTTTCTTATTATTTTGCTAGTACTTTTTAGGGACTAACAAAAAGTTCTATATAACAGGTTGATGTGAATGGACCAAATACAGCTCCTGTTTACCAATTTCTCAAGTCGAATGCAGGTGGATTTCTTGGTGACCTGATCAAGTGGAATTTTGAAAAGTTCTTGGTGGACAAAAATGGAAAAGTTGTCGAGAGGTATCCACCAACGACTTCGCCTTTCCAAATTGAGGTATGTTATTCTGCTTCTCTTTACTGGTCAGGTTAATCTCATAACATAATGATAATTATGCTTCAAGATGGCATATGCTAAGCTTGTAACATAATTTCTCTGCAGTTTGACATGAATAACTCTTCCCACTTGTCTTGTGGTAAATACATTGAGAAACATTGGTTTGTGGGACTTTTGATTGTGATTGATATACATGAAACACAATTCTGCAACTGCATCCGATGCTTGTTTCAGGGTATTTGAATGTGAATGCTGGTGAAACCTTTCTTGTCTGATACAATAGTCTGAACAAATACAGAATTGCTTTTGCTGTGAAACTTAGAAGCTGCTATAAGATAACGGTAGCCAGTTTTGTTGAATTCTATGGATTGGACAGAAAATTTGAGTAGTTGGATCATTGTTGAGTGACAAATTTGCTTTTCTGCATTGACTCTCTTTTTTTTTTTTGCCTCATATTGGAAGTAGTTTGTTCTGGACTTCCCTCTTTATATCCTTTTCAGTAATCATTGTTTAAACTTGGTTCATACTCGGTGCAATTGATCTGTGCACATTGTTGTTAAAAGGCACAAGTTAAAAACATAGGCCTCTGAGTTTCGACTTTTGATCTCAGTCCTTTATTCTAAAGGAAGCGTTACAGTAATCTTGAGTTTGTACCTTAGAAAGATGTATTCTTTATCTATAATATAATTCAACTGACTAATGTTATTATTCTCATGATGTGGTGCAGAAGGACATTCAGAAGCTGCTTGCGGCATGAATCTTGAGCCACTTTACCATGCATCCCTTCCAGCGGTGACAGAAATAACTCGAGTGAATATATATACGTGTAAATTCCTCAGTCAAGAAGTAGGTTTGATACATATAAATGTATGTTCTTAGTTTTTCTTTCCATTAATGTTACACATGGTATGCATCGAATTTGTCCTATTTGTTCAAATATCGCCTTAATCCTACATCGAAATTTTTGCTCACCTATTCCAAGAAATGATCCAGCTTCTCTCTTTTGCCTCACTTGTTTTTTAAAAAATATCTCATTCAGGTGTATGTAGAGTTGCAGAAAAGGTTTCTGTCAAATGTGGATATATATAAAAATGAAACTTTCAAGTTTGGAAAGCCATCATTTTCACGAGCTTTCTTTTTTTTTCTTTTGGGTATCAGGAGTTTATTATTAGCTTTGTTAACCGCCAAGTATTATGCTGCCAAGCAGCAGAGTTTTCAAGTTGCAACTAATCTAATCATATTCATATGGTTTGCTTATATACTATTGTTTAAAGAAGATAGAACAAACTCGTGTTTAGTAATATAGTAATTAATTTTACAATTAAAAAGGATTTTATTAAAACAACTTGACAATTGATTATACATCAATGATATATTAATTAATAATCAACTTGCACACCAATTACTTTAATTATACAAGATTATGCCAAAGCTGTCCTTAAAATAATTTTATTTATTTTTATTTATATTCCTCATGTTGTCTAAATTGAGCTTGGAATTTGGATCGTGGAAACACGAGATCGAGGTGTAGAAGAAAGAGAATTCAAAATAGCAGTAATATTTTACTTTGAACCACATGGTTGAGAATTTAGGGCTATGATGAAATTTCATTACCATCATAATAATTCCTCCTTGTATGCTCAGACATCTAATGAGAATTTAATCCAAACTAAGTAATTACCTTAAATAAACTACTTACAAACTAAACAAACAAGCTAACTAAACCCACGTCCTGATACTTAAACACATAACCTTCTCCTTCAGACATCGTGTACTCAGCCGTTGAGCTAACAACTCAGGTCCTGATACTTAAACACATAACCTTATCCTTTAGACATCGTGTACTCAGCCGTTGAGCTAACAACTCAGGTCCTGATACTTAAACACATAACCTTCTCCTTCAGACATCGTGTACTCAGCCGTTGAGCTAACAACTCAGGTATAGTTACAACTCAGGTGTAGGTGTAGAGCTCAAAGGTAACTTTAATATAGTCAACTATGGCCAATGCTATACTTTTCACCATATTTTTCCCTAGGTCAAGCAATAATATGATTTTCGTATGATTCAAATAACTGGGGAAGGTCATACAGATACACACGTCCTGCAGTCAACTTGTTCCTTAATAAATCCGCTAGTCAATGTTTCTCTTCTCTGTCCTATTCTGATTTCCATATCCAGATCCATGGTCCTAATTTGAACTTCAAAGTTCAAACATGGATTCTTCAGAAAGAGAGGGACTTGTTGAAGAGTCTCTCTCTAATACTCCTTCCCAAACCAATCTTCAATCAGCAGAAACCTGCAAGAAAAGCAATAATTTTTTCTCAGTCTTTCTTGAGCCCTTTCAATGGATAGAAATGCTATCTTCCCAGCTAAATCCAACCTTCATCTTTGGGATAGTCCTCGTCTATGGCCTCGGCCAAGGCTTCGCCCACTCGTTCTTCAAAGTCGTGACAGACTACTACTGGAAAGATGTTCAAAAAGTGCAGCCTTCGGTGGTGCAGCTATATATAGGGCTATACTATATTCCATGGATTATGAAACCAATCTGGGGTTTGCTCACTGATGTTTTTCCAATAAAGGGTTATAAAAGAAGACCTTACTTTGTGATTGCAGGTGTTCTTGGGGTTGCCTCTGCTTTAATGGTTGCTCTTATTGGTAATTTGCCTGCTGTTTTGGCATTGAGTTGCTTGATTGGGGTTTCAGCAGGATTGGCAATTGCAGATGTCACCATTGATGCTTGTATTGCAAGAAATAGCATTGAGATACGATCCTTGGCACCAGATATGCAGAGCCTTTGTGGATTTTGCTCCTCTTCTGGGGCTTTGATTGGTTACTCCACCAGTGGTTTTTTAGTTCACCATCTCGGCGCACAGGTTAGTTCTCCCATTGCAAGAAGTTATACTACTGTTTAGAATGGCTACAGTTTGTTAAAATGCCCAGAAGAACTGGCTTTTGATCCGTTTGAACTTTGATTACTCTTTATTTTAACCGTGTTGAAAATCTTCTGTAGAGTTTTTGTTGTCCCTCTCCCTTAACATATATGGTTGATGCAGGGAGCTTTAATTCTTTTGGCAGTCCCATTCTTTTTTTTCACAGTTTTGGGCTTTGTGATTCATGAAATGAGATCTACCGGCCTTCAGTATGAGAAGCAGAAGGTTAGATTTTCCATTTTTCCTTTTTCAAATCAATTCTCCTGCAAATCCTATATATGTCTTTGCAACTTGTTAATTGATTAAAGCATTAATGTTGTCACTCCATACTGCATGCCCTCTTCAGGCTCCATCTTCTTTGGATTGATTCTAAGAATTAGTCAACAACTGGAGATACAGTTGTTGGGTTATTAATTAATATATATGCATACCAATCAATCAAACAATCAAGATAGTGGTAAGTGGTGATTAATTATTTCACACCCTAGAAAGATTTGCTAACCTTGTTAAAACAAATGTAAAATCTGGAAATTTAATTGTTCATCCATAGGTGGTTAAAACGACAGAAAAATGGATGGCCTAGAATATTAAGCTCACAATCATCTTGGAAGGTCCTGAAATCTGCAGACCGGCTTTCTTTCTTTCTTTGCTCTTTTTTCCCCCTTTTTTTCTTTTTAAATGAGAATGGAAGATAATTTCTGGGGGAGTATGCTTTTGATGCAGTTTCAACACATATGGAAAATGCTTGAAATTTGAAAATGCTAACCACTCCATATCATGTTAAAATATGGGTGCTAGACTATAATAATCAATAACTTCCCATACTTACGTTTGAAAATGTAATGACAAGAGATCTTTTTTCTTAGGTAAATTAATCATCTTTATGTAATCATGTTTATGTCTGACTTAATCTATTCACAAGGTATATATTATCATTCAGGAA
Organism: Corchorus olitorius; assembly: GCA_001974825.2. Lineage (NCBI taxonomy): Eukaryota > Viridiplantae > Streptophyta > Magnoliopsida > Malvales > Malvaceae > Corchorus > Corchorus olitorius. Next base: position 48,464 of record AWUE01016532.1, read on the forward strand.
CAACCAGTTCTTTAGAATTTAAGATATCAAACATCAAGATATCTGTCAAAGAGGGGAATAAAAAGCAACTTAAACAAGTTAAATATGAACATTTGTCTATGAATTGATCTGGTTAAGAGTTGAGAAGCAATTTGAATATTTGTATTTGGTAATAGTGCTATAATAAATTTGATATTCCCTCAATAGTTAGAGAATTCTAATACATGTATTTTTTGTGGATGCTTGATTATACAGGCAATGGAAAACCTGGGAGTGGCAATAAGGGGAATGTTTAAGACAATCAAGTATCCACAAGTTTGGAAGCCATCACTGTATATGTATCTTTCTTTGGCTCTCAGTTTCAGTACTCATGAAGGGCAGTTTTATTGGTACACTAATCCGAAAGCCGGTCCTGCATTTTCCCAGGTTTTCCATTTATCCCAGTCTAAAATAGAGTCCCATTCCCATACCATATCTCTTTCACATTTCCTTAAGCCAAGCTTTTCTGTCAAGTGCAGGAATTTGTTGGGGTCATATATGCAATTGGTGCATTGGCTTCAATAGTTGGAGTACTAATCTATCACAAGACACTCAAAAACATCCCATTCAGGAAACTGCTCTTTTGTGCACAAATCCTCTATGGCTCATCTGGAATGCTTGACCTGATCTTCATCCTTCGATGGAATTTAGCCCTCGGAATTCCAGATTACTTCTTTGTTATCATGGAAGAATGCGTTTCGCGAATTATAAGCAAAATTAGGTGGATTCCCATGATTGTTTTAAGCACCAAGCTTTGCCCTCTAGGCATTGAAGGCACCTTTTTTGCACTGTTGATGTGTATTGATAGCCTTGGTTCCTTGACTTCTAAATGGGGTGGAGGCATTGTTCTTCATATGTTGCATGTCACTAGGACTGATTTTACAAACCTTTGGCTGGTTATTTTCATTAGAAACATTCTGAGATTTGCAACTCTGGGTTTGATTTTTCTAGTTCCCAGGGCTGATCAATCTGATGCTTTGATTCCTCCTGATATTTTGACAAAGAATTCAGGTGTAGATGTAAATCCAGATGATGAAGGCTTGGAACTTGTCCCTAAGCATGAGAAATCTGAAGTCTAGCTCTTCTTTTTATATGCTTGTAAATTATAAGAGAATCCAAAAGAAGAAATGAGGGAAAATTTTAATGGCTCAATTGCTTATTGCTTACTATAAATATATATTGCAAATATTTGTATACTGTCAAACAAATGTGAACATACATACTATATACTATATTGGATCAAAAAGTGAGCAAAATAATAGTAATCAAAAGGTAATTAGCTTTTTAAATATTAAAAATAAATTTGTAAAATGATTTCATAACCCAATTTTCCCAATTACTATTAAGAGAATAGAAAATTTTATTTTAAACTAAAAATTTAAAACTACTAAATACTTTTTGAGTGAAAGAAAAACTATATATTCTCACCAAAAAAAGAAAGAGAAATAAATATATTTACCTTCAAAAATCAAAAGTCTTCGTCAACCAACCGGTGACGTGGCAGACATCGACTCCGTAATTTTAATTTTGTTTCCTTCGTCTTTCTGATATTCGTTTTTGGGTTCTTCCATCTCCAGCTTCCATAGCAGATTTCTCATTCTTCCCTCTTCCAATTCCACTTCAAGTCTTCAACTTTCAACATCGAAGCAAATGGTAATTCCTCTTTCTACTTCATTTTGTCTTGAAAAGAATCTTTATCAATTTAGGGTTTCGTCAATTATTTTCTCTGCTTAATACAAAAACTAGGGCACCGAGTTCTTTAAACGTAGCAATCTCAGTTACTATACTGCTAAACTATTAAAAAATTCTTTGCTTGAATTGAATTGTTCATCGACTGATTCTCTTTGGCGTGTTATTGACGCTCAACACCCCCCCCCCTTTGTTTTTGAACGCAATAACTTTTATTGGATTTTAAAATGAACACTGGTTTAGTAGTTAATTTGGTGAGTTAATGGTTTCTGTGTAATCCCCCCCCCCCCCTTTGTTTTTGAACGCAATAACTTTTATTGGATTTTAATATGAACACTGGTTTAGTAGTTAATTTGGTGAGTTAATGGTTTCTGTGTAATCTCCTTTCTCTTCTGTTCACTAATTTAGGCAAACAGGCATACCATTGTTTTGATGCAAACTTCACAGAACAGAGCCACTAGAACATTTATGGATTTTGATTCCATCAGTCAAGCTATGGATGGTATGTTATCTTTCTCTCTCTCTTTGCCCCTCATTTTTGGTTGATTTTTGCTTATTAAATCATCTTAAATGTTTGTTTTTGACAGCAATTTATACGAGTATCTGTTAATTTTGTCTTAATGATATCAAGTGAAGTTAAAGCTGAAATTTTTCTGGATTTCAAGACGAGTTGGATCGAAAGAGGCTAATTGTTTACATATATCAGTTTTATGCTTTACTTCTATGATTGTTCTTGGTGTTTGCTTGCTTCATTTTCGTAACTCGTTAATCTTAGGGATGTATTGAAGTAATTCTTAGTTGATGTTTTGCTGTTACAATGGGTTCTAGAGGCAGAAATCATGGCAATCAAATTGACCTTATTATAGAATACCTTATAAAGGCCATTCTTTTCCCCCCACAGAAACCTAATCTGAATTGAAAAGGATTAGAAGTACTGACTACTGAATCACTACTGAATGGAGTGCCTCTGGAATCCGAGTCTGACTTAAGTTCCCCTTGTGTAAGCGTTCTCGAGAACAACTTCTATTGCAGGAAGTGGACAGTACTTCTTGGAAGTTGGTTCGTGGAGTTTAATATGATTCTTACATCTTAGATTTGGTTGCAAACACGTCTTTTTTGTCTAGAATGTACAAAATTCTATGAATTTTAAAGTTTGCAGTAAGATTATGCTTTGCTTTAATCAATCAGACTGGTTCCAGCATGATGCTACAGATGGAATCCCCTCTTCCTTAATACTTTCCATCTTTTAAGAGATTTGGGAACTCTAAAAGTTTATCTTTTTTGCCATGTGCAGGTATATGTGGACTATATGAAAGGAAACTTAAGGAGATAAATCCAGCTTTAAGGAACATCACGTATGACATTGCTGATCTCTACAATTTTATTGACGGCCTTACTGACATGAGTGCCCTTGTGTATGTCTCTCTTTCTCTCTCCCTCTCCCCTCCTCCACTTTTTTCTTAGATTTCAAGTATTGTATGTTATATTGAATGTTTATTGAGTCATATGTCCATCACATGCCATGATATTTGTCTCTGAGACATGAGTTTTCCGTGTAAAAAACCTGACCCTGCCGGATAGGGCTGTGTTCTGACTTTTGAGTCCTTGAGTCACCATGGCTGATTTTCATCTCTTCTGAAACTCAGATGTGTTTGTCAATGAGTTTTGCTGAACAATTACTGAGGTTTGTGGCATGGATCCATGTTACTATTTTTTTTTGGGTGGGATAACTAATCTTATTGTTTATTTTTTGCATGCAGCTATGATCACAATATTCAAGCTTTTTTGCCTTATGACAGACAATGGATTAAACAGAAAATATTTCAACACCTTAAGAAGTTGGCACATTAAATCCGCTGATCTATGCTAAACTTTCAGTGAAATTGAATATGTGTATGAAGTGAAGAAGACCTCTTTCGATAGTTGCGCTCTTATTTCCCGCAGTTTGCACATATAAGTGAGAACCATTGCAGCTTTCTCCCAAGTTTCAGATGAATAGCAAAGGTGTTGTTTGATCAATGTTGTAATTTAAACAAAAATATTATGACTAGGAAGCTTGACCTTGTATAATCAAATTATCTTTTGTTGCTTGGTTGATAATGTGATGGTCTCCAAGGAAAACTTGCCGGTATCATCTAACCTAGCATATGTTTGGTTTTTCATTTTTTAACTGCAATTTATGATATGCCAATTTCTAATATAGTTGTATTACAATACATGTTCAGAATCGCGTTTAAATGTTTGCCAATGCTATCTTTCTATCTTCTGTCCGGTGCATCTTTACTCTTTGTTTTGATTGAAAACAGGGAATTGGAAACCAAATACTCAATAGTTAGTGTTGGCAATTTTGACGTTTGTGAAGTCATGACTCTATTGGGTTTTGTCGGAACCCTTTTAATATGAAGGCATTTTTTTTTTAAAATTTTATTATGACATCAATGAAGGCATTCTGTTTAAGACGAAATTTGCTATTACAACGAAGCGAAACCCAAACACATAATAATAAAATGAAGATGAAGATATCAGAACCAAGTGCTAAAACGTCAGCGTTTAACGTCTAAAGTCACAAGTGTTACCGTTAGGGTTTTACTAGTTTATCTAGACTTGAAAAAGAAAAAGGACAGCTTTTAAGAAGAACTTGCGTCAGGTGGATATCGTCAATTCGTCATTACTCTAGTACGTTTTACTCGCCGCCCTTCTCCCACCCGCAAATTGAAAAATGAAATCCCAAAAGAGGCTCATAATTTGATTTAAAAAAATAAATAAATAACGATTTTCCAAGGTAAAATAAAGTACTTTCTTTTTGAAGTAAATAAAGTACTAAAGTATAGTACTAATTACTAAAGAAATTAAATTACCATAGCATATTTTATCCGTCTTTTTCTTTTTTCTCCCATCTTTCGCTTACCTTCCTCTCTGACCCGAGCCCAATCGATCCTCCCAATCTCAAAAAAGTAAAAACCTTGGCTTTGGTCAGGTATGGCTTCATGCCTTCTTTTCAATCCCCTCACGCTGGGATAAGTCTAATTCTTTTGGGTTTAGTATATATATGTTAGGGATTGAATCGATTTGGGGGGGTTTTGGTTGATATTTGTATATGTGCTGTGTGGTTTAAATGATTAGTGGTTTTGAAGCTTTTTGATTAAATTCATTTGAAGATGAGTTCGTTTTCAATCACGCGCAAGAAAACGCCTTTCCAGAAGCACAGAGAAGAGGAAGAAGCCAAGAAGAAGGTACATCGACTTCTCTTAGCTACAGAACCAAAAAAGAAGATACAAATTCCTTTTGATTTGGTTCCATGTTGGGATTTCCAGCTTCTTAATTCAGTTTTATGGACTCATTTGAGTTAATTGATTAATTATGTGTATTTTTATTTGTTGCCAGAGGGCGGAGGATGAAACAGCTCGATTATATGAGGAGTTTGTGGCGTCATTTCAAGGGGATAATACACCTGGATCGAAGGCATTTGTTCGAGGCGGAACAATCAATCCCAATGACCGAGTAAAATCCGATTCCGAAGGTCAGTCTGATTTTGGGGACTCCAAATTTGTGTTTTTAGTAGTGAGTTGAATATATTTGGTGTCTATGTTTTTGTTTTGCACTATGGATTAGTAGAATGATTTTTCTATTATATCATGAGGACACATTAATAAAAGTATGGGCCTTTCTTATTCATTCGCGGATGGCAGGTGAAAAGTCCAAAGATGGGGTGTCTGTTCCAAAGAAGGGAAGTAGGTAAATAATTGCTTTTGATTAACCAGCTCTTTTGGTGAGGCATCATAAATAGAAAATTACATGGTGACGATAGTGAAATTGTTATTCTAGCTCTAAGATATCATGAATTAAATTTTCATATGGCAGTTTGTTGCAACTTGCATGCCATTAAAATTGCAAAGATCAGATAGTGGAAGTTCTTTTCTACTTTAGATAAGGGATATAAGTAGTACTAAATACTCTTCAAAGCATTATATTTAATTATCTTCCGAAATTAATCTCTTAATAACCACTGCATTGTGGATTTGTTTCCTTCATGTTATCATGTCAGTCCATGTCCATGCTGCTGATATGTTTGAGCCTTATGGATCAGATATCTGTAAAAGATAGAACTTTAGGTTAAATTTGCTGTCAAATTATTAATCATTGTGCTAGATGGAAAATAAGTGGACATTATATCATTGCCTTCAAGCCGAGAATGCCCCAATCAATTTTCTTTGGTACTTGGCCCCAATTATAGTGTAAGCCAAACAAGTGTGAGTTCGTTGCAGAAATGAATTTTTGTAGCTGTGGGATATATAACCTGGTTAGATAACCTTATGTCATTCTGTATTGACTTTTGAGGGGAAGTAGCCAACCTGTCTATTTTTGTGGTATGCTGTTTTACCTTCCGTTTCTTAATATGTCACCATCCTTCCAGCATTTGTTATAAAACTTTTTGGAAATGTTAACTGTAATAAGATTTTGTTAGTCATTTCAGTAAGTGTCATTAAAAGAACCTTATAGCAAAGTTGTTAGTTTGAGGTGTTGTTCATATAGAAGAACAAAGCTTATTACAAATCAGTTTACAAAGTTTCATCTGTCTGCTTCCAAATATTATTACTGCTTTAAATTGGATTTGTTGTAGGTGGCTGTTTCGGTAGGCTTACATACAAACAACAAAACTTTAGCTAAAAATGAGTCCAGTAATGAAATTTAAGAACTAGTTTAGTATACTTCGATGTGTCATAAAAGATTTATGAATGGTTTTCTCAGATAGTCTTCTTTTGAAGTTCGATAATAAGAAGTAATGAAGTTTTCTGATAAAGAATGAGTTGAACTGAGCAAAATGAGTATTTTTGTGGAGCGGAAGTTTATCTTTCATGCTATTTCTGCAGGTATGTTCCATCTTTCATACCACCTCCTTTGGCAGCCAAGGGAAAGGAACCTGAGAAGAAGGTAAATTAGGGAAATTGTCTGTATATGATTCTCAGCTGAGTTTTCCAAGATGTGATACACTCTTTTATATTTAACTATTCTGATGTTGTTTGTAGAAGGAGGAGGAGAGAGTTAAGGAGAAAGAGAAGGGAAAGTCTCGTAACATCGATCATTTTATGGAGGAGCTGAAGCATGAACAAGAGATGAGGGAGAGGAGAAATCAGGAACGCGATCATTGGCGTGATAGCCGTTATAGTGACAATTCTGCTGTAAGCTTTTGAGCTGAATTCAATTTGTTTCATTAGTAGGGTCATCTATATAGTATCTATCTTTCCCATTCCTCCCTTTGTTTCTTGCAGGGATTTATGTGTAATCTGAGTGTTTTCAATCTATCATTACATATTTTTATCTTGTATTACATTTTATTCATTTTTCTCTTTGACATAAAAATATATGAATCTTATATTTTTTTCTGCTATTCCTTTTCCAGCCATCTAGTCGGTTTGATGAACTGCCTGATGATTTTGATCCTAGTGGAAAACTTCCTGGATCATTTGATGATGGTGATCCTCAAACAACAAATCTCTATGTTGGAAATCTGTCTCCAAAGGTGTGTTTTCATTAATCTGCTTTTTGTTTTGTGGCTAGGTCATTTTTCTAATGTTTTATGATCCAGGTGGATGAAAATTTTCTTCTGCGAACTTTTGGAAGATTTGGGCCTATTGCTAGTGTGAAGATTATGTGGCCTAGGACAGAAGAGGAGCGTAGACGGCAAAGAAATTGTGGCTTTGTGGCTTTTATGAATAGAGCTGATGGACAAGCTGCAAAAGATGAAATGCAAGGTACTTTTGTGAGCCTCGATGTAAATATAAATATTAATCTTGTAAGAGTGTCTTCAATGTGCTTAACTGCCAAATGGCCTACTTTGTTCAAATTTAGACACTTGATAATAATAGCAATGATGCTGCTTACATCTTTCACTGAAGGTGAAGTTTAAAAATTCCTTGATGACTTTTTTGGGGGGTACTAGTAGATGCTATATGAAACATTTGTAAATTCTGATGTCTAATTGCCAAGTTTTATTCAATGGTAAAATGCTCTATGTTTTTTCGAAATCTATGATTGATTTGAACCTGATTGTTGTGATATTATTTGATATATGACTTGACAGTATGGTTTCTTTGACAGGAGTTGTTGTCTATGAATATGAGTTGAAAATTGGCTGGGGTAAGTCTGTTGCTCTTCCATCACAAGCGTTACCTGCTCCTCCACCTGGACAGATGGCCATCAGGAGTAAGGAGGTTGGTTATGTTCTTTTGCAATCGAATTTGATTCTCACTTGACAAAGCTGCATACATGTTTTTGTATAAAACCAAAATTCCTCTTGAAGATACTGTTAGCTTCGGTTTGAGTAGGTAGTTCACAAAAGGCACTGCCCCTTGTATGTATATAGTGTAATTCTGAAACTTTTCTGACTGGCAGGGTGGTTCTATAATCTTATCTGGTCCTTCAGGCCCACCAATCACAACTGTTCCGAATCAGAATTCTGAGCTGGTAACTCAACTGAATTGTATTCTCAATCTATTTTTGTAATAGTTATTGATTATCTTATCTGAGGTGATACTTAATTGCTAGTACTATACTGGAGTTTTGTTAATATTCTTTGATTGCAGGTTCTTACTCCTAATGTTCCTGACATTATGGTTGCTCCACCTGAGGACGCTCATCTACGGCATGTGATCGATACAATGGCTCTTTATGTTCTTGATGGAGGATGTGCCTTTGAACAAGCTATCATGGAGAGGGGTCGTGGCAATCCTTTGTTCAACTTTCTGTTTGAGCTTGGCTGTAAGGAACATACTTACTATGTTTGGAGACTATATTCATTCGCTCAGGTCTGTTGTGTTACATATCTGAGTTCACATTCTTAGTTTTGTTTTTGGTGTTATATTTTAACACAATATACATTTTAAAGTGTATTTGAGTTCATATCGGAGTTCACATACTCGCTATGTATTTTAAGATATATTTGAATAGGGAATAAAATTGAAGAATTTCAATGTCTGTTGAAAATTGAAATGCAGGGTGATACTCTTCAAAGGTGGCGGACAGAGCCTTTCATAATGATAACTGGTAGTGGAAGGTAATGATGTGCCAATATTTCTGATGAATCTTCTTCTTTTTTTTTTTGCACAACTTGTGCCAGATACTTATTGATGGTCCCTTTTTTGTTTTCCTTTCGTAGATGGGTACCACCGCCTCTTCCAACTTCCAAAAGTCCTGAGCTTGAAAAGGATTCCAGTGCTACATATGCTGCAGGAAGAAGCAGGGTATTCTAGTGATGAACATATTATGTTCCAGACAGTGATTTTCCATTTTGGGTTACCATGAGTTAATAATTCATTATTTTGATAACTGTTACAGCGATTGGAGCCAGAACGAACACTTACTGATCCACAAAGGGATGAATTTGAGGACATGCTACGGGCATTGACATTAGAGAGGAGTCAGATAAAGGAAGCTATGGGTTTTGCTCTGGATAATGCTGATGCTGCTGGAGAGGTAATGCTTTTTTGGATTTATGCACTATAAGGTTTTTCCTCTACTCACAGACTGCAATGGTGCCTGGCTGGGGCCCTCTTGAGAAGAGAATGGTTGAGAAAATGTTAAAAATGGACATGAGCAACAAATTATGTCCTTTATTGATGTGTGATTAATTGCACCATTGTTGATATTCTTATAGATTTTGCTCTAGAGTCTAGACCTTAGATATTATTATAGTGACAAACATAAATTTATGAATGATTTATTTATTCTCCTGTTTGATGGCCTGCAGATAGTGGAAGTTTTGACAGAGTCTTTGACACTTAAAGAAACACCTATTCCAACTAAAGTTGCGAGGCTTATGCTTGTCTCTGACATTCTTCATAATAGCAGTGCTCCTGTTAAAAATGCATCTGCATACCGAACCAAATTTGAAGCAACATTGCCCGATATAATGGAGAGCTTTAATGATTTGTACCGCAGTGTAACAGGAAGAATCACTGCTGAGGCCCTTAAGGTAGGTATAAATGTTAACTTTTTATCCAGTTTATGGTTTTCTTTTCTTTTCTTTTTTTTTTTTTTTTTTCCTGGTTTCATCTGGGAGCTGCAAAATGAACTTGTTGCGGCAATGTGCATGTTCATTATCTTTAGTTTTTGCATTTAAGGTGATCTTTTCTTTGGTTTTTGCAGGAACGGGTTATGAAAGTGTTGCAAGTGTGGTCAGACTGGTTTCTATTTTCAGATGCGTATGTGAATGGATTGCGAGCCACTTTTCTTCGGTCAGGAAACTCCGGTGTGGCCCCATTCCATTCTATTTGTGGTGATGCACCTGAAATTGAAAAGAAGACTAGCTCGGAAGAGGCAGCTGATGGGAATAAGGGCAACCAAGATGCTGCTTTGGCAATGGGCAAAAGTGCTGCTATGAAGGAGCTAATGGATCTCCCCCTCGCTGAGCTGGAAAGACGATGTAGACATAATGGATTGTCTCTTGTTGGTGGTAGAGAAATAATGGTTGCACGACTGTTGAGTCTGGAAGATGCAGAAAGGCAGAGGAGTTATGAACTAGATGATGACTTGAAGCTTGCACAAAGCCGATCAAATTCTAGTAGGTATTCTAGTGGTCAGAGAGATACAGATGCTGAACCAGGGTCCGCGGGATTGTCTGGATGGACTCATTATCCAGAGGATGAGATCCCTTCACAGCGCCAAGGGTCTGTACCTCTGGCTGAAACCCTTCCAATCCCACAGCCAGAATTAAAAGCATTTGTAAAGAAAGATAAAAGTGATCCTGTATTGCCAGCCTCTAAATGGGCTCGAGAGGATGATGACAGTGACGATGAAGAAAAGAGAAGCAGTAGGGGTCTGGGTTTGAGCTATTCTTCTTCTGGAAGCGAGAATGTTGGTGATGGTCCTAATAAGGCGGATGAATTGGAGTTTGGAACTGATGCAAGCATACCAGCTGGTCCAGCTCCATCTGAAATTGCAAGGAATGAGGAACAGAGGTACGTTTCTTTTGTAATGATTAATTCTCATTTCCTGATGACATACAAAACAAAGCAAAATTCTCTTATCAGCGCCTCTGTGCAGCAGCCTTTGCTCATATAATCATTAACTTAATGTTGATTCAATGTGCTTATAATACCACAGGCAAAAGTTGAGACGTCTGGAGGTTGCTTTGATAGAGTATCGAGAATCCCTTGAAGAACGGGGGATTAAAAATGCCGAGGATATTGAGAGAAGGGTTGCAGCTCATCGGAAACGGCTGGAATCTGAATATGGTTTATCAGATTCTAGTGAAGACATAGGAAGAAGTAAGTTATTTTACAGGGTGACAAAATATTGATATTTTTGTTAGTCTTTATAATTATATGTAGCTTTCAACAACTTGCGTATGTTAATATTAGTTTATGCATCTCTGAATGTTACAGAAAGGACGTCTTCCGAGAGGAGAGATAAGCGGGATGATGCACGTGACTCGTCAAGAAAGCGGCATCGCAGCCAAAGCCGAAGTCAGAGCCCTTTACGGAAATCATTTAACAGAGACAGGGATAGAGACGATTCAGAAAAAGACCGTGAAAGACACCGGGATAGAGATAGAGATAGGTCTCATGATGTGGAGAGTGAAAGGGGGAGAGATAGGGAACGTGATCGTCGTGAAAAGAGTGGAAGCAGAGAAAGAGATGATCATGATAGGGATAGAGGCAGGGAGAGAGATAGGGATAGGAGGAGGCGAATCAAATGAGCTTCTTTAGTTTGTGGCATTACCTTGTGTACGTTTTCTTCTTGAGCAGTATTTAGGTGTGCTAATGGGCTTTTTCTTCACCCAAGTTGGTTTTTGATCTGGGGTAGGATGGTTATTATAAAGAACAACGAACCATAAGAGGAAGAAGTGAAACTACTGAAAAACCGTCCTAAAGAGTTTACCTCATTGATTCACTTAATATTGAATTCGCCTTTATACTAATTTCAATCTCATTAAATTTCTACCCCATAAGAGGAAGAAGTGAAATTACTGCAAAACCGTCCTAAAGAGTTTACCTCATTGATTCACTTAATATTAAAATTGGCCTTTATAGTTTATAGTAGCTTCAATCTCATTAAATTTCTAACCCGTTTATTCATTCAATTTTCCAGTTTTTTAATTGTTGTGGCTTTTCTTTCTCATAATACACGTCTTCTCTACTCCCAAAAATTAAACCCAAAAGCCAAAAATCTATCCCGTCTACTTCCGCCTCTTCTCTCTCTGTGTGTGAGCTTCTCATTTTTTTTGTTTCTTTTTCCTTGAGATTAATTAATCCAATTAAAATCATCAAAGAATTGGCAAAGAAGAAAAGCTTCGTTTGGAACTAAGCATGCCAGCGTCGAAGGAGGGGAGACGTCAATTCGTTTAGAATTAAGGATTATTTAAGGAGTAAGGATCCTCTGTACTAGTGGAGAGATCCACTGATTTTTCCAAGCCAATCTAATGGCTATTAGGTATCCACTAGTTATTTTAATTTCCATCTCCGAATGTCCAATTTCACTTAAAGCCATTGGATTGGCTTTGGAAAATCAGTAGACCTCTCCACTAGTGGAGAGAATTTTTACTTTCTTATTTAACAACCGACATAGGGTGTTCGACGAACAACTCCTGTTCGTGTTCGTTTAGGCCTCGTTTATGTTCATTTGATAAGATAAACGAACAAAATCGAACATTTTAGTGTTCATTTAAAATCAAACATTTTCGCGAACATGCTCGATTAATATTCGTTTAGTGTTCATTTAATAGCTCGTTTATGTTCTTAATTAAGATTATATAATTGTAATATAGAAGTAATTATATTTGTTATTTCAAATAATAATTTTGATTTTATTATAAATATTTATTATTATGTAATAAATATTAGATTATTTATTTAATATACAATAAATACTATTAGAAATAATATGTAATTATTAGAAATTTTCTAATAAAACATTTCTAATAATATTTGTTAGTGAACAGATTTAATTAGTGTTCATGAACATATTCACTTATTGTTCACAAACAAGTCAAGCCGACCAACATGGTTTTATACGCCTAACCCGAACATGAACAGCCTATCAATAAACGAGAGTTCGGCGAGCTTACACGCCTAACCCGACAGGTAGCATGGTTTCATTTATTTTTTTTGTTCAAATTTTGTTTGGATGTGGGTTTGGGTTTAGGGGCAAATTGGATATTAAGATTTTTATTTACTGTAATGTAAATACACGTAATTCCATGTCACGTAGCGTCACGTCTCCTAAAATGTTACTTTGTCAATTGTCAGTTTGTCTACTTCTTTTCCAATCTGCTAATTAATTTATTCAAAAACATTATCTTTTCTATTGTTACCTTTCTTGTAATAATTCAACAAAAGACAATCCAGATTCCTATAATAATACCACGTTGTCCCAAATCCCGAAGAATATTACAACTCAGATTCAATCAATCCCCATCTCCATCTCCATCTCCATCTCTAACTATTTCTTTTTCTTCTTCTTTCATCTTTTGTTCATTTTTTAGACAAAGTTTGACCTTAATTCTTGATCAGCTATGGCTTCTCTGAATTTCACTCGTGTTGGTTACAAAAACAGCAACTCCTTTGCTGCGACTCGCCATGCTCCTTCTCCTCCGAGTTTGACTCGGCCCACTCGAGTTGGTTTCAAGGTCTTTGCTTCTGCTTCTGAATCTCAAGCAGAGCCTGATTTGAGTGTGCGTGTCAATGGGCTCCAAATGCCCAATCCGTTTGTAATCGGGTCTGGTCCACCCGGTACCAATTACACTGTCATGAAGAGAGCCTTTGATGAAGGCTGGGGTGCTGTGATTGCAAAAACTGTAAGTTTCCTTTCTTCATGGTTTGAGTTGACACTTGACATAGTGGTTTTAGTTTGATATTTGATCTATAAATGAATTTGTTATTCTCTTTGAAGTCCTAAATCTGCTTCTTCTTTTTGTGGGTTTGATAGAATGAAGAATCTGGGGACTCAGCCGTTGACATTCTTCTAAGTTTTAATATAATAGTGATAGTTCATTCATAACATATAAAAGACAAAAAGCGATTAGTCTTTTTCTCACCTTTCCTTGCAAACAATTAGAATCTTAACATTGAGAATCGCATAAAATACAGCTAGTGTTATGTTGCTTTTGGGCCAGCTTTCCTCATTAATTATGTTAGTTAAATAGATTATATAACTTTTGGACCACATTGTAATTTTAATTACAAAACTTTGGAGTGCTAGTTGGGGTAGCTTGCATTTTTTTTTTCGTTAGCTATCTGACACTTGGATCTCAAGCATGGCCGTGGTCTTTTTGATTGTAACTTGAAGTAACTCTAAAATGGTATCTGGAACACTTTTTTTTTGGTATTAACAATATGGGAAACTGAAATGCTGTTCTTATGGTATTTGGTTTTGAAGCACATTTACCCTGTTCCCCCATTCTCTTATAGATCTGGAATATGCCTGTTGTGTATTTGTTTGCTGAATATTGATTCTTTTATACCATATTATTTCTGCTAGGTGTCACTAGATGCTGCCAAGGTTATCAATGTAACTCCTAGGTATGCCAGGCTACGAGCAGGAGCAAATGGCTCTGCCAAAGGACAGATAATTGGGTGGGAAAACATTGAACTTATCAGTGACCGGCCTCTTGAAACTATGTTAAAAGAATTCAAGCAATTGAAAGAAGAGTATCCTGATAGGATTCTTATAGCTTCTATTATGGAGGAATATAACAAAGCAGCCTGGGAAGAACTTATTGATCGAGTTGAGCAAACTGGAATTGTAAGCTGTATTCTTCACCTAGATTCTGTTTTTGTTTTTATCTCTTACAATTTTAAGCATTTTGTCCTCTAATGATTTTGTTTCTAGGATGCCATTGAAATTAATTTCTCATGCCCTCATGGCATGCCTGAGCGTAAAATGGGTGCAGCTGTTGGACAAGATTGTGCACTGTTGGAGGAAGTTTGTGGATGGATAAATGCAAAGGCAACTGTTCCTGTATGGGCAAAGATGACTCCTAACATCACCGACATCACACAGGTATGCTTTCCTTCTTGTTTAATTGTGTCGCTACTTATGTAGAACTTGCTTCGATAGTGTGATTTTAGTAGCATGCCAAACATCTTATAGATGAGACTTATCATGGATCAAACATCTGAGCTGTCAAATACTAAACCTAGATTATTGGACTATTTCACATCCAGCCTCTCTTTTCTGCTTGAATTTCTTTTATGATTTGTAATAATCTCCATTAGTTGCAAGCATTGTGATAATAATTATTCCATTATGTATCAAGTATGAAATTGCTCTGTAGTTCGCTCCCTGGATATTACTGTACATTGAAAAATGCAGAACATTTGAATATTTTGGTAATGCATGCTGCTGCTATCAAACACCTTTCACCAACACAATAGCTTATTAAAAACCAGAATGGATTTTCTTGGGTGCAAACCAAGTAAAAAAAATAATACAAGCAGTTAGAGGCTATCAGTAAATTTTGTTTTGAGGACAAAAGTTAAATATTGCATTTGGTCTCTTTTCTTCTCATGATGATGCTTGTGTAATATATTGATGAAAAGGAATGGGAAGTTCATAATCTGATCAGTATCCTTCGTGGGTTCTTGAGAATGCAACGTACTCAGTCTCCAAAATTTCCATGGTTCTGTTCGAATTTCTTTACCACATCTTTTACCATTCAAAATGGAGTTGAAAGCTATAACAATTTTTTAATAGTTTTTACTGGAATTAAAGCTATAGGATGATGTCCCAGTTTGTTACTTCTTTCTTCCTTCCAATCCATCCTGATACATGCTACCATTGTGCCTGCTAATGTCATTGTCAGCAGAATTTTGGTTGATTTGTTACTGATATGTGATGCTATTCTTCTGTTGTGCTTCTTATAGCCTGCCAGAGTGGCTTTAAGTTCAGGATGTGAGGGGATAGCTGCTATCAATACAATCATGAGTGTGATGGGAATCAATCTTAATACTTTACGTCCAGAGCCCTGTGTTGAGGGGTTTGTACTTTGTCTTCTCAGATTAATAACTTATGTTTAATGGGCTAAGAATTTATCCCAGCAAATTTATGCCCGATATTTTTGTGTACAGCTATTCCACTCCTGGGGGTTATTCTTGCAAAGCGGTCCATCCTATTGCACTTGCAAAAGTGATGAGCATTGCAAAAATGATGAAATCAGAATTCAGTGACGAGTACTCACTTTCTGGCATTGGCGGTGTTGAGACAGGGGGTGATGCTGCTGAATTTATTCTTCTTGGAGCAAATACAGTCCAGGTAGAATCTTGAAAATAGTTCTCAAAATCTGTGCTCTGCTGTTATACTACTATTATCTTTTCATGCCTGTGGATAAATTAGTGTCCTCCCTTGGGTGATACATCTTAACATTACAATACTGACTGCGAAGACATGAAATGCCTTGGATGATATAATGTGGAGTGCATATTAACTTACTATTTTCGTTATAATGATATCATATAATGCTTAATGTGGATTTCACTAAAGAAACTTCAATATGTGTGCTGCCCTTTTAACAATGAGCTGATATGTTCATAGTTTATGTGGCCTATTCTGCTGCTTGTTGTTTACCTTGAACTGGTTTTATTATATACATTGGTCGGCAAAGCAACATTATGCAACATATTGAAGCTGTCTTAATTTGACATGATATCAGCTTGTGAGAATCACCATTATTATCTTGTAGGTCATTTCTTTCCTTTTAGTTAGGAGCATTTAACATTTCACATTGTAATGGTATTTTTTTCTGGTTGTTGTTAAGTATGCATGAACGAGGAATATTCTTTGTTGAGAGCAGTTACAGGGTTCTCAAGCATTTTAATTTTAGCTGATATTCTATTTTTTTATCCTTATTGTATGATAGCATTACTAAATTTTTTATTAATATCTATATATGTTTTAAGCTTGTATCATCACCTATGCTTGTAGGTCTGTACGGGCGTCATGATGCATGGCTATGGTCTTGTGAAGAAACTCTGTGCAGAGCTCAAGGATTTTATGAAGAAGCATAATTTCTCATCAATAGAAGATTTCAGAGGGTATGTGGTTTATTTCTAACAGGGGCAGTTGTACATATTTTAAAGAATTTTAGATGGATACTGCACATCTTTTTTTTATTTATCTAATCTCTTTTCTTTGATGGTGTTTTAGGGCTTCCCTTCCATATTTTACAACTCATACCGATTTAGTGCAAAGGCAACAAGAAGCGATTCGAGAGAGGAAAGCTATTAAGAAAGGTTTGCAGAATGACAAAGACTGGACTGGAGATGGCTTCGTGGAAGAGACTGAGAGCATGGTTTCTAACTGATTCCACTGCTGCAGTAAGCCTAAAGCCTTCTTCTTTTGTATTATTCAGAATAAAAGGTGTATCTGGTTGAGAGATTGTTCTTTACATCTCACAAGGGTTAATCAAATTAATGATCGAATGTACTCTACTGATGTAAAAAGCAAAACACAGGATAGATAATTTCAAAGGCCAATTGTTAAAGAAGGATGTGCAACTATTCTGTTGCATTTCAAGTCAATTACAATAAATGGAATTAATCACGTGTTAGCTTCATGGTAAATTGGTTAATTAGCTAATCAGGCAGCACAAAAGAACTGAAATTGACTTTACTTGGCATGCAATCTTAATCATTCATGTAAATATCTCCTTTACGATAGAAACAACAAACATGAGCCTTTGGCCAGTTTTGTCTCTTTTGTTCCTACTATTTTATAATAATATTCTTTTATATTACTACCCTTAATTAATGGTCACTGTTCTCAAAGTTTACAATTCTAATTTCCCATTTCCCATGTTCAGTAACTAATCTCCCAATTTCAATCTCTCCATCACTAATCTCACTGCTGCACCAAACAAACCCGCCAAAATCAATTTTCATTATAATTCAACTTTCGACTTCTTCATTCTACCAAAAACATGCTAAGGCCTAAGGGTGCTAAAAGAGTAGAGAAGGAAAGAAACGTTATTTCCTTTGGTAATACTGTAGAATAGTAGTAATTACATTTATAAATAAATCCGTCTCCGGCTGCTATGATCGAAGTTTTCTTAGCAACCACTTCTTTCGCAATGTAACATCCAATGCCAAAAACGTTTTTGCTTTTCTTTCATCTTCCAATAGGTCACAAGCATCCAACAGAAGCTCATCATCCATGTCTGTAAGAGCTTGAAGTGCATCAACTGCACTTTCTATCGTGGAATAGTTCTTATTTCCTTTCTGACTTGCTAATTTTGAGACTGCACCAGCCATCTTGGAAAGCATCTTCTGCATTTCCTGGTTGGTTTTCGGTGTCTTGCTTGCTCGTCCTAACTCTGGTGTTGTAGTTGACCGCTTTCTATGTTGGGCAGACAGATGAATGTCCCCAGATTGAGTTTGTAAGTTTCCACCTGCTGTGTCCAAAACAACTTCTGGGGCGCTATGGTCGGTTTCCACCCCCAGAACCTGATCGTGTGATCTTCCACCTATAACTTCATCCTCGAAAACCTTGCACAGACCACTATAACCGCCCAAGAATTTATCCCTGTAAGAGATTGCCCCTGGATTTTCCTGTAAAAACTTAAATGTTTACAGACTGCCACTGACAATTCAAAAAATTGTATAGAAGAACAGATACGGTTATCCCTTTCTATATAGTATGCAAAGGACAACAGAATAATGAATAGATCTCTTCCAACCACAAGATGATATGGCCATAATTCACAAATCAGCAGGAAAATTATCAATTTTATGGCTTAATCAAATAAATGAATGAGTAATGAGCACACCTTGATGTAAACTTCCCAAACATCATCGTTTGCCACAACCATTTGCTTCGCTTCATCCCAAACAAACCCACTATGATTGAGAAGATCATTAATGTCATCATACTGTTTCACCAAGCAGACGTACTGGTTTTCTAAAACATTCTTGTCTAACTGAAGCCCAAATTTTTCATTGAATGAATTAACAATATAACCCCATGCCTGTTCACTGAATGTGCGATCTGTTTTATTTCCTTCACAAACTTGTTCCAACAGAAGGTCAAGAAAAAACTGATCCATCGTGGCAGTCCACTCCAGTCCAAGATGATGAACACTGCTTGGAAAATGGTCATTTTTTTCATTATCTGCATGTTAAAAGCTTCATGAATAAAACGAAAGTCAAAAGAATTACACCATTTTCATCTTTCAAAGGCCCATGTGTCAGAAAACATGTTACCTACTAGTTCAGAGAACAAAAGCAAACCAACAAATGAGGAACAAAAAGTGAATTCATCAGCTTTACTGTTTTCAATATTCTATAATTTATTTTGACAACTCAATTTTCATAACCAGACCCCTTTTTATAAAACAAAAAACATTAATAGACAAAAATTCTGTGCATCCACTATAGTATTTATTAAACCAGTATTATAGAAAATACGTACCATAACTGGTCATTAAAACAGTTACATCACCATCACTGCCTATATTTTGAGCCAATCTGTTGTATCTTCCATCAAAACTTTCTTGTCCAAATATTACACGCAATTTGTGATAGCTTGGCACAGTTTTAACTCTATATGATCGAGCATCTGGGTGTGACTGCATGTATTTCATGTAAGCAACAGAAACTAAAGCTCCATCATAGAGAAGAAATGGAAAAGAAAAAAAAAATCACCTTGATATAAGCATCCCAAACATTATCTTCAGCTGTTACCATATCCCTTGTTTCATCCCATGAGAACCCACTCTGCTCAAGAAGAATCTTTATATCATTGTACAGTCTCCTTAAATGTTTGTATCGATTCTTGAGGACATCTTTATCATAGTGAGATCCAAATTTAACATTGAATGACATAACCATCTCAATCCAAGCCTGTGTTATGAATGTCTGTCCAAGTTTATTCCCTCTGTGAACCTGGTCTAGCAGCAAGTCAATGAGATATCGATCCATTGGCGGGGTCCAAAATGTTCTTGTACGATCACCAGCAGGAGTGACGTTTCCCTTCACTTCACCTGCAAATTGAAAGATCCAACTTAGGGAGAAAACTCCACCAAAAAGAACATAAAAAGAAAAAGAGGAGAAAACGTTCACTCATCAAATAACCTAGAGATCTCATGTAGTAACTATACTAACAATCCCATCATGACATTCATCAAAAGAAGTTGCACTATTAATTTCATTATTTCATAACTTCAGTTTGTAATCTGGTAGGTCAGACAAAGGAAGACAAAAGAATTTATGTAGAGACCTAGGCATCAGTAAATGCTGCAACTCAGATTTTCATGGTTGATCCATCATCCATGATTACTTATCATGGTCTCATGATAGAATGCAATGTGCCTAATATTTTTCTATGCTTTCCTTTGTTCATGTACCCATATAATAACTCCCCTAGGCTCTAGCAGACCCGAGATGCAATCATGTATAATACAGTGCAAACATCAGAACAATAGTGAATTTGATTTACTATTAGAAAGTTGTACTCACTAGCTCTTGCTTCTTCCTGGGGCAAATTATTATGAGTTCCTTCATCGATTGTGTCACCGTATATTAGGACCAAATCATTGTAATATGGCATAGTTCTCATTCTGTATGTCCGTGCGTGAGGATGTGCCTACAATTAATTGTCAACCATAAATATACGAGGTAATGTGCTAATCAGATGAAATAAAACATCTTCAGGAACACATACCTTAATATAAGCATCCCAAACATCATTATCAGCTGTGACCATTAGATGTGTTTCATCCCAAGAAAAGCCATCTTGTTTTAGGATAACTGCCACATCACTATAGTACTTCCAAAGTTTCTTGTATCTATGTCTTAAAACCCTCTTGCCATGTTGAGGACCATATTTTGCATTAAATGAAGCAAGCATGTCTGTCCAGGCTTGCTTGTTAAAGGTATTATCGACCTTATTGCCTCTTCCTACCTGATCAAGCATAAGCTCAATAAAGTACTGGTCCATCTCTGCATTCCATTCCGTTCTTGGACGTTCATTGTTGGTGGACGGCAAATTACCCATTCCATCACCTAATAATTGGGGAACATGAAAGCAATTTTCTGACATTAGATATAAGTCCATTTATTTACAATGAAATACATTTCAGTTGAAATGTAAGCTACAATCACGGTTGAGGTTATAGAATCATAGACACATACCTATATTTACCCCCTGGACTTCATCATCAAAGTCCAAATCGTGACTAGATCGACTATATCTTCCATCTGCAGTGGTATACCCATATATTAAGCACAAATCAGAAAAATTCAGCACTGCTTTAGTCTTGTAGGGTCGTGAATCCGGATGCGCCTGCATTTAATCTTACAATATCTTAGTGTAATGAAGGCAGAAAATTTTATAATGCAAGTTAATAGGCAATAGCAAAAAGAGCTGCACCTTGATGTAGGCATTCCAAACATAATCCTCAGCTACCACCATTTGTCGAGATTCATCCCAAGAGAACCCACTTTGACCAAGAAGATTCTTTACATCATTAAACTGTTTCCACAAGTTTGTGTAACGATTTTTTAACACATCTTTGTCATACTGAGATCCAAACTTGGCATTGAACACTGCAAGCATGTCGGTCCAGGCTTGTTTGTTGAATGTATGTCCAATCCTATTCCCTCTATGCATCTGCTCCAACATAAGATCAATAAAATAACGCTCCATTGTTGGTGTCCAGTATGTCCTTGTTCGGTCGTTAGTTGCAGGCATTTGGCTACCCATCTCTTTAATCTTTATTCCTGTGGCACATTATTTTTATTAAGCAATAAAAGGGAAAACTTTATACAAAAGCATTGAACTTTGTAGACATTTATTATTGATTTCAGCAGACTGGACGCTAAACAGAAAAGGTTTCCTAAATAAGAAAACACAAAACAAAAAAAAATCAAAATTCAATTTCAATGAATCAATGTCCTCAACAAGACATAGGTTCCTAGATTACAATATTGTAAACTCAGAGTTTCATGCTTTAAGAAAAAACAAAGTTGGGAAATTTGAACAATGAACAATAGAAAGAAAATAAAGAATCGCTATCTTTGTGCAAAAAAAGAAAGAAAGAAAGAAAGAAACTAAAGACAAAATTGAAACCCAGAAAAAAAAAATAACATAAAAAAATACATACTATTAAAAATACACAAGTGAAAAAGGTTAAAGATGAGTTTTATTTACCGGAAGAAGAATTGCAGAGTTTGGCGCCTAAAGGAAACCAGAGATAGTGATAGTGAGATGGTGAAGAGTTAACCCTAATCCGGAATAAGGTCTAATCTCTTCTGTGTTTTCCCCCTTTTCCTTCTTGTTTGGTTACACAGCCAACCATGACCAATCAACGCCCGTCGCTGAATTTTCTTATATCTATTGGGTTGAAATTGGACTTTCCTTTGGTCCAAAAAAGCCCAATCAACGTAATGGAAAACATATTTCTTGCTTTTGTTTATTGATCAAATGCCAAGGCCCGTTAATACGTAATGGTCCAGCCCAACACCATAAAACAAACAGCATAAAAGCCCAAGGAATAAGAGGACAGGATTAGAATAAAGTTAAACCCCAACCAAGCAAACCCAAATATTGGTGCAAAAATGAAACAGTTTCCTTCATCCAAGCATTTTCCATCTGAATTTGATATTACAAAAATATTGGTGAAGGAAGCAATGACATGTAAAGTATGTAACAAGTAAATGATGTATAGGAAGAGCAATATTTAGCATCTTCGATGCGAATGATTCTCGGTTTCTTGTATAGTTTATCTATCTATCTGCCATCAACACTGTTAACAAGAGACATCAACTCAATGTTGTTGGGTTCTTCATCAGCTTCATTCTCATCTTTGCTACTCAACATGTCTGTTGGAAGAATGGAAGAATTGGGATCACCTCTGGGAACCAAAAAGAGGATGCCGAGTGGAGAAAGTCTCAATATGTTCCGGATCAATATGGCGAGCCAGAGATTATCGAACTCAGTCCGAGTAACATTCAACATGTGAAGTAGCAAGCCTCCTCCCCAAGAAGATGAAAGAAGTCCAACATTGTCAATTGACATGAGCAAGGCAAAGAAGGTGCCTTCAATACCTGAAGGACAAAGCTTTGAACTCAGTACGAGAAGGGGCATCCATTTGAGTCGTGCAATCATTTGAGATACAGCTTCTCCGAACACAACAAAGAGATAATCTGGTATCCCGAGTTTCAAGTTTACTCGTAGCACCAACATCAGATCTAGCATTCCTGCCAAACCAAAAAACAACTGAATCCAGAAAAGCAAGTCTCGGAAAGGGTGATTTTTCAGCATGTTTTGATAGAGTATTGCCCCCAAGATGGCACCGACTGCACCAATTGAGAAAATGTAACCAATAGTTTCCTGCACAAGGAAGAGGAAGAACAGGTTTAACTAAGCTGCCTAACTTAACCTTGTTCTGAAAATCAAACATCACAATATGCATGTAATAGCCTTCCAACTTAAAGTCTACAGTCAAGAAAACAAATCGTTCATTCATAGTCAAGTTTTGTGAATTTTCTCAAAAAGTGTTAGATAATGTAACTTCTGACTTGATATTTTTCCTTCATTCTGAAACTCAAGCCTAGGTTTTTTTTGCTGCTAAATTTCATTATGATATTAAAATAAATTTGTCCAACAATTTTGGTCATATTTATGGTATGATAACCATGTATGTTTTCAGACCTTATCGTGATTTATTCCTCAAGTCCAAAGTGTAAATGCATCAATAGACATAATACACATTTGGCTGTCTTCAGGATTAAGAAAATGAATGAGTGCACAATCATATACCTGAGCGAAGGAGGGTCCTCCCTTTGCGTCTGTATACCAATAGAACAATCCCTCATTAATATTCAAGCTCACTGCAAAGGATAAGTACATATATAAACACGGCCTCCAAACCTCCGGGCATTTCAGTGTTGTCCACATAGCCTTGCCAGCATCAAGGAACTTCTGGCTTACCTGAGTCACGAAGAGAATTTCCAATTGAATGTAGCGTTAGTGGTTTATTATTGGGTCAACAATGCTAATCTGTCTCTTGTGCTACTTAAAGAGCCAAATGATACCTCTTTGTAGGCAAAGTTGGGCACATGGGGCTCGGCAAGAACAATCCCGACTGAAAAAACAAGTACAGCCGGGATGGTTAGCAATCCAAACACCCCCTGGCAAAGAAGAGGGAAGTAGACATTAACATATATCTTAAGGAAAAGAGTAAAAAAAGAAAAAGAAAAATATCAGAATCTGACAATGGAGTTAAACAACAGCCAACCTTAGGGCCAATTAGGTGAACAAAAACACCACTGATAGAGAATCCCAATAGGGCTCCAATAGCAGATGCCAAAGCACACAAACTTTGCATGTCAGCTGCAAGCGAGGGATGAATTCTGCTGTTCTCTGCTACACATGCATCGACAGTTACATCTGCTATAGCTACCCCAGCACTTCCCGCTGTCAATGCCAACAGGGCAAAAACCAAATGCAGCTTGCTGTGCAATGATATTAAAAGCATGGAAACCAAACCAAGCAAACCTGAAATTAACTTTGAAAGTTTAATAAAAGGTGAAAGCAATTCATAGTGTAATCATACAACATTCTATTCTTGTTTCATTATTTCCCCTGTTTTGAAAGCAGCAAGCATTTATAGCTCGGAAGAAAATATATATGTCTTGCCACATTAACAAAAGCAGTGGTGTCCTTCACACTTTCAAAGCATTCACTATAAGGGCAAGTTAAAGAAATGTGGTTGGCATACAAAGATACACAAAGAAAAAGTTTAGTACAAAGCAAAACATCAAACCAGATTATGCAGTAAAGTTCCCAAATTTTATCACTGAAAATGTGAGTAATTAAAGAGGAGAGTTGGATCATAGTTGTGCTTGTTGAGATGGTACTAATAACGAATCACAGCAACTTATCCCACCATTAATGGAAAAATATAGCATGAAATAAATGGGTTTTGAAAGCGTAATGGCTCCGGTTACCAATTACTATAAGTAACTAACTAGTGCTATCATTGTGGCAAAGATTTGTGATAAGGTTATATTAAGTATTAACCTTTGAAACACGGATGCACTAAGTTGATAACCTAAACAAGCAACAATTTTGCAATCCAACGATCTAAAAACAACTAAATTTCAACCAGCAAGAGCTTCTAATTCCACTGGAAAGGCAGAATAGGAACATATATATACGGATACATTGGCCACTACAGATATATAGGAAAAAAGAAAAAAAAACTTGGAATGGTTCATTTACCAGAAAAAATGAAGTAGGGGCGTCTTCTATAACCCCGAATGGGAACAACATCGGTGAGAAGTCCCCAAATAGGCTTGACAATCCAAGGAATGGAAGTGATCCCCGTGTAAACCTGAGACTCAGAAGGCTGTACTTTTTGAACATCCTTCATATAATACTCTATGCAGACGCGACCTAAAGCGCCACCCAATCCTTGGCTTATCCCATAAACTGATACAACTCCGAACACAAAGCTCCAATGTGTTTGCATAGCAAGCATCTTAAACCAAAGAATTGGACCCCAGAAACAGTAACCCAGTCCTTTGGGTTGATCATCATCTTCCTCCTCCACAGCCAGCTTCTTACAGGCTTCAATATTCCCTTCCTCCATCATAGCTCTGACTATAAATCAACAATTATCCTCCAAGTCAACTCAGTTTCTTGGACATGATGGATATTCCATCAGCAAAACACTGGGAAGTGGCAGAGATTCCAAGGATATTGATGAATCTTCTAAAAAAACGTTGATACGGTGAAAAAGATGGAATCTTGGTAACAAATCAGAGTTTCCTAAAATGGGGTTTCTTTATGAACTCAAAAATTACATATAAAACTAAAAATTTCTATATGGGCGGTAGTTTTCTTAGCTGAACTTTCTTACACCCCTTTTGACCAAAAAACCTTCAAGGAGTGCAAGACCAAAATCAATGTCGGAAAGATATCAATGTGGGAGGACAGATCGGAAGGCAGGCGCTACTACCAGATTTGCTTTGACCAACCCAACACAAACAGTAAAGCCGTCTCTCTTGCAAATCTAAATCTGTTTAGTTTTTTTTTTTTTAATTTGTTACAATTATTTTCGACTTATTTATTGGAGTATTTATTTTGTGATCTTATTTTTTGCTTTTAAAGTTTAAACTCAAAGAAAATGAAAAGTAAACCTCAATTTGCCTTGTCGGCACTCCTTACAACCTAGATTAGATCGAAGCAATTTTTTCAGACGTGGCAGAACCCAATTGGCCCCTTTCAAGTGGGACTTTACACTTGCTAGATTTTGTTACCACTTTCTTTGTAATGGACGGCCATGTCTGAAAAAGGTAACCCCATTGCCCATCTCCATTGTTTCTTTTGTTAAAGCTCAACCAACTATTTTCTTCCACCAATGTAACTCCAGAGTTTTGGAAGAATCCCAAAAAAGGAGTAACAGCCAAATTGGAACTTGTAGAGCGTAACGTATGAACTATACTATTGAAAAAAATTGATTATTTCTTTTGAGGGAAAAAGATTTGACTATTCTTATGGAATTCACATTTAGAAAACAAAAAGAGCTATCTTCCATCATCAACGCTGTTAACCAGAGAAACCAATTCAATGTTGTCGGGTTCTTCTTGAGTTTCTGTCTCGTCTTTGCTACTCAAGAGTTCAGTTGGGAGCACAAAAGTGTTGGGATCGCCGCCGGGAACCAAAAACAAAAGGCAAAGTGGGGAAACTCTCAATATGTTTCGGATCAAAATGGCGAGCCAGAGATTATGAAATTTGGTCCGAGTAATCCCCAACACATGAAGCATCAACCCTCCTCCCCAAGAAGATGAAAGACCTCCAAAGTTATCGATTGACATGAGCAAAGCAAAGAAAGTGCCTTCAATTCCGGAAGGGCAAAGCTTGGAACTCAGTACGAGGAGTGGCATCCATTTCAATCTTGTAATCAATTGAGACACAGCTTCACCAATCACCACAAAGAAATAATCTGGAATCCCAAATCTCAAGTTCATTCGTTGGACCAACATCAAATCCAACATTCCTGCTAAACCAAATAACAGCTGAGTCCAGAAGAGCATGTCTCGAAGATGATGTTCTTTCAACACATTTTGGTATAGTATTGCCCCCAACAGTGCTCCAATTGCACCCATTGAGAAAATGTAACCCACAGTCTCCTGCAAAACACACAGGAATCATATAGATTTTCCTAGTCCCAACTTCAATTTTTCTTCATTTTCATTGTGAATGTCAATCAAAATTTAGAAGACATGAAAATGCAGAATCATATATATATATATATATATATATATAAATACCTGAGAGCTCGTTTAAATATTATGTTCATGAGTAGCAAAAATAATTACCTGAGAGAAAGAGGGGCCGTCTTTCGCGTCTGTGTACCAATAAAACAATCCTTCATTTATGTTCAAACTCACTGCAAATGATAAGTACATATATAAACACGGCCTCCAAACATCAGGGCATTTTAGTGTTGTCCACATAGCCTTGGTAGCATCAATGAATTTTTGGCTTACCTGATCAATCAAGCAGAGAATGTTACAATATATGAAATGAAGAACAAGCAACCAATGTTCAA
The DNA here is from genome assembly GCA_001974825.2 of Corchorus olitorius. NCBI lineage: Eukaryota > Viridiplantae > Streptophyta > Magnoliopsida > Malvales > Malvaceae > Corchorus > Corchorus olitorius. Next base: position 75,720 of record AWUE01016532.1, read on the forward strand.
CTATAGCCAAATTAAAGAATTATTATACCTCACTGTAGGCAAAATTGGACACTTTGGGCTCCAAAAGCAGAATCCCTACTAAAGATACAAGGGCAGCTGGGAGACTAAGTAATCCGAACACCCCCTGCGAAAAGAAAAAGAAGAAAAAACTTTAATTAGTAAATGTAAATTTAGTATAAGAAATGAAGAATGAAGGAGAAAAATTTGCAGAATATGACAGCAAAAATTTAACTGCAGATGATGACCTTAGGGCCCATTAGGTGTACAAAAACACCACTAACAGAAAATCCCAGTAGTCCTCCAATAGAGTAACTCAAAGCACCCAAACTTTGCATATCAGCTGCACGAGAAGGATAAGTAATGCTGTTCTGTGCCACACAAGCATCAACAGTCACATCTGCTACGGCTACTGCAACATTTTGTGCTACTAATGCCAATATGAGAAAAACCAGATGCATCTTTCCGCTCAATGCTATAATAAGCATTGAAATCACACCAAGAAGACCTGAGGGATTGATTAATTATAGAACAAATCAATGAGATTTGAAAGAAATTTCTATGTTAAGAAATGAGAAAGTTGGTCTCAAATCTCAAATCTCAAGTCAAAAGGAAAATTATGAGCAACTTCACCAAGATCAACCAAGGCAACAAATCACTAATTAAGTTTGATACTGAAAATGGAATAGAGTAATGTATGATTTACCAGATAAAATGAAATAAGGCTTTCTTCGGTAACCAAAAATTGGGATAACATCAGTGAGAAGACCCCAGAGAGGCTTAATAACCCAAGGAATAGAAGTAATCCCTGAGTAAACCTGAGATTCAGACGGCTGCACTTTCTGAACATCCTTCATGTAATACTGAGTGCCGATGCGAGCCAGAGCCCCACCAACTCCCTGGTTTATCCCATAAATGGATACATATCCAAATACAAAACTCCAATGCATTTCCATGGCAAGCATCTTAAGCCAATGTATTGGACCCCAAAAACAATAACATATTCCTTTTGGTCCTTCATCATCATTTTCCTCCACAGATTTTTCATAGCCTTCTACTATTTTCTTCCCTTCTTCAACCATAGCTCACCAAAACTAGACAATAAATGCCCTTAATTGGTCCCCCGTGGGCTTGGTCAACTGCTGATCATGGAAATTCAAATTCCATCCATCACCATGAAAAACTGGCTGAAATTCCTAGAACAATAATGATGACCCTTTTTACAATTTGATGTGAAGAAACAAATCGGAAACAGAGTTGACCAATCAACCTTCCCTAAAAATGGGTTGATGCTCTTGAAGTTTTTTTGATGAAACTCAAACGGAAAACTCAAAATTTTCTAAATGGGGTTATGGCTTTGGCTTATGTTTAAGACCAATAAATATTGTCTTAAACATAAGGTAGCTATAGATCAGAAGGCAGTTTCTAGCTCTCTAGCTCTTTAAAGAGATTGTCTCTTATATCAGATTTGACTAGACCTCCTCTCTTCCAAAACCTGATCTGTTTATAAAAGAAAGAAAAAAAAAAAAGAAAATTGTTTAATTAGTATAGCTAATACAAGTTGGGAAGGTTTTAAATTTTCTTTTAGCAACATGGTTTAAAATATAATATGAATATAATGTAATGTATCGGGTAACGTTTGAAATGTTGGTATTTGTTTATTTATTTTTCCCTGCGATAAGCCCCATAAAAAGATGCTCAACTTGCTAATTAAAAATCCGTATGTGATTAACAGGCCAAATTCTTATATTAAGTTTTGTTTTTCCTCGTGATTTATATGGTATTTGCTTTGAATAAATCGAAATCACATGCGTGATGCGCCCCAAAAATCAAAATTACACTATCCCTATATTTTTTTTTGAATTATTAATAAATTTTACACGTGGAAAGATCTTATCTGTTCCAGGCAAGTTGGGAGTTGATGCATACCATAGATCTTGCACTTTTTCTTACTTTATGGTTAAGTCCTATAAAAGTGCCATGCGCAAATTTTCCGGATGTCGGAAAACAACAAAAGTTTTTAAGGTTAAAGATAACCTCACATGCTATTGTTTGTGACCAAAGATTAAAAAAAGAAAAAAGTTACTACTCCGACTCCTATTAAGGCAAAAACTGCAAAATGGGGCCATGTTCATTAAAATGGAGATCGAATGGCTTAAACATTTTAAAATTCCCAGCTGGAAGTGACAAACTGGGCAGGTGCCAGGATGGAATCTTCCAACTTGTTTGAACAAAATAATGGCAGATTTGTTGTTCATGTTTCTTTTTCGTTTGTGTTGTAGTAAATGAGCTATGTTATGTTCAGGGGTCAAAGTACCTAATTAGTCCCTGTATTATAGAAAAAAGATCAATCTAGTCCCTCCATTATCAAATCTATCAATTTAGTCCCTCTACTATTGAAAAGAGATCAATTTAGTCCCTCTACTATTGAAAAGAGATCAATTTTGTCCCTCCGTGAAATGGGATCGTCAAATTTGCTGACGTGGCCGTTAACTTTGCTTTACTCTTCTCATATCGATGACGTGGCCCAATCACAGCATGCCACGTGGAAATTAATTTTTCAAAAAAAATATATAGATTTTTTATTTTTGAAATTCTGAATTATCATTTTTAATTCTTATATAATAATTAAAAAACTAAAAGTGGACCCATAAAAATCAGAATTTTAGTTTTTTTTAATTTAAAGGGGCATCATTTTTTTTTCTCCTCTCCAAACACCTAAATCACCCTCTCTCTCCTCAATAAAAGATCAAAACATCCTTTTTTTCATGAACTACACAAGAACACTTTGAATGTTCTTTGGGTATTGTAAACACAAACAAATTTGAAATCCAATTTGAAACTAAACAACACCCAAAC
>AWUE01016533.1:0-61147 GCA_001974825.2 Corchorus olitorius
AATAACATTCAAAGTGTTCTTGTGTAGTTCATGAGAAAAAAGATGTTTTGATCTTTTATGAGGGGAGAGAGGGTGATTTAGGTGTTTGGAGAGGAGAAAAAAAATGATGCCCCTTTAAATTAAAAAAAAATTAAAATTCTGATTTTTTGTGGGTCCACTTTTAGTTTCTTTTTTAATTATTATATAAGAATTAAAAATAATAATTCAGAATTTCAAAAATAAAAAATCTATATTTTTTAAAAAAAATTAATTTCCACGTGGCATGCTGTGATTGGGCCACATCATCGATATGAGAAGAGTAAAGCAAAGTTAACGGCCATGTCAGCAAATTTGACGATCCCATTTCACGGAGGGACTAAATTGATCTCTTTTCAATAGTAGAGGGACTAAATTGACAGATTTGATAATGGGGGGACTAAATTGATCTTTTTTCTATAGTACAGGGACTAATCAGGTACTTTGACCTATGTTCAGGTACATCATCATAGACGACCCATTCAAGACATGTTCGTATGTTTTGTTTTAGGTCTCCAATATCAAGAATTGCCCAAGTGGGACAACTTTCTTCATTTCAGTTTTCAGATGATATGACAGTAAAGCAATGATGATGTAAGAGAATACATTTCCAATTTGCCACTTCAAATCAAATACTATATCAGTAAGCATAATCAAATGAGAAATGACAGTCGTTGTGTTTATCCAAATAAATAGGAACTCTAGCTATTGATGATCTTCATTTCTATGTTGCCAATATAAAGAAAATGAAGACTCCTGCATTTCACACCCCATCAACACTTCAAGGATGGGTGAACTGTGAAGAACAGTTGAAACTGATGAAAAAAGAAAGAAAGAAAAAGAAAGAGCAAAAAACCATAAAAATTATGGTCTTTTGACATCATGGCAGTCAAGGGCACTATTTATTCTGTACATGACTGATCTGCAGTCAAAGAAATTCAGAGCATGAATCTTGGTGAGCTTTCACAGGAATTTGATTTCACTTCTTCTCTTTGGCAAGTATTTTGTAGAAGCTCACGCCTCAATTCCAGATAATCCATCAAAGACTGGTATTAGATATCTGCCTCAAATGATCAGCCTTTTGAAATTTTGTTCAACAAGTTCCATGGCTTAACCTTAAACCTTAGAGAACTCTGGTATTTCTCTCATTTGATTCTAAGAGAAGGCTTTGATGTTGCTCTAATTTTCACTGGCTCTTTGGTTGGCCTTGCATTTAGTCTCAATCCCTTACACTTGCTGGACTCCACCTAAGCATTCACATTAGCAACAACCAGTGGATACAAATGGATCTCTGCGTGGGGAAATTCGCACGCAACTTAAATCCTCATTTGCTTTGTGGTAAAGCGTTTTCTGTACATAGAACAACATATAACACTGTGAAGCTCTCACTATTCCCTCATCAACCTCAGAAATCCAAGCATCATCACATTTGTACCACTGGTTCTTTAGGCGCAGGTAAGTCACATAATGGCCCGATTCCAGCATTCCCGAATGAGCAATCACAGCACTAATCTCATATTGTGCAGAACTATCAGAGTTGTCATATTCAAAAGTGAATATTCTATTTCCAAACCTGCTTCTAATGATTGAGGATGACAAATAAGGGGTCATGTCCAACGAGAAAGGAAACTGTAAATATCGATCAATTTTCCTTGACATTTTTCTGACTAAAGAGTGCTCAAATCTCTTTATATGTAAACACAACACCAATGGCAGTCTTTTAATAGATAGTTGCTTTGTCGAGTCCCGAAGTTCTTGACAATTCTGACAATGAAGTTTCTGGTCAGAACCCAACCTTTCCGCTCTTGTAAACAAATTCAAACAACCTGAAAGAGTAGACACATCCATATTCTCATCTGATTTGACAGGTTTGTTAGCTAAATCTGCTGCAGACAGGTTTCTAGTATCCAAGTTAAGTGAAATATCAACACAAGGATCATAAGTTGTGGAAGTAAATCCACAGGTGGTACAGGTGACATCAGATCTCAACAATCCAGAGAATGCCCTATGAGCAATGCATTGGCAGTCTCCATCACCTGCATAAAAGATTAATGATATCATCAGTAAAATAGAAGAATAGCACTGTGCAAGAAAACCCCTATATTTCCATCCCAGCTTGCAACCATATTTCCAGTTTGAGTGGAATATCTATCAACAAGACTAAACTCTGCTAGGATTCCAAGTATGTTTCCAACATACTTGAGTTAAATAAAAAAATTGTGGCAAAACAGGAAGATGTGCTTCTACTTATATCTACAGGTAAGTTATCATTATGTTTCTAACATACTTGAGTTAAATAAACAATTTGTCGCAAAACAGGAAGATGTGCTTCTACTTATATCTACAGGCAGGTTATCATTCTCCAACTCAAGAGTAATGGAATCAATCAATTATTTTCCATGTTAATATCAATACCCCAAACTACCTCTGGAACTAATTAAATCTCTCAGTCTGCCTCTAGGCTCGGTGCCCTCAATTGCATGAATCACGAGCACAAATGAATCGATGACTATCAGTTACCAACTTTTGACAATGAATTGTACATAAGACATGAATTTGAAGCAAGCAAACATCATCTCAGCATCTTATTACCTTTGCTGGGGTTCCTTACTTTGCTATCCTTCTCATGGATTCCATCTAAAACTGAAATGAAGAATTCATGAGCATCCTGCTCCTCATAACTAGCTGAATTTGATGAATGCTGCCACCAGCTTTAAAAACAACACAAATCCATCATTGAAGCGATCGGTCCATCTTTAGACATTTAGCAACCAAAAAAAGGGAGGACCAAAAGATCGTGTGCCACATACAGAAGTTTTAGCAAATCAATTCAAGGAATCAACCAAAATAGACCTACTACTTCTATTCACATTAAAATACTGCCATTATAGATAGGTAGCTCCCAGCACTGTCAAAATTTGACCTCCAATTGCTTTTGGTTTCTATCAAGAGGCTGAAAGTTTACTATAAAATCAAGAAGCTTCATTAGTGCAGAAAGCTCAACATACAACAGATCTCACCTAAATCCTCCTAGAACAGTCTAAAAGCACGGTAATCATTCACATAAACCAGTCAATTTATATCATTAAGTCATAAAAACATAACTATCAAAAAACATTTCTCAAAATAGAGGACATTGACATTTGACACAGAATAATTTCACACCTGTAAAGAAACTGCGCTGGACTATAAGGGGTACGATCACCAGAAAACATGGCAGAAGAAATAGCATCAATATCACAGAGCAAGCATAGCTTTTCACCAGATCTTTTCTTGCATTGATCACGGTTGTGCCGATCACTTAAAAAGTAATTCCTCAAAGGAGGAACATGAAGCAAAGCCTGCAACACAGAATTCATGAAACAAGTACTCCCAAGATTGTTCAATCCCCTCAATCCCAATGGGTAACAAGATTTTGCTCTCCGATCTCTCATTGAAATCAACTGCTTTGACTTCTTCAAATCTAATTCTATCCCCGAATCTAATCTCCTCCTCTTGCTTGATCTCCCAGAAGAACACAGCTCAAAACCATTACTTGTACCCACAGGCAAGTCCTTGACTTGTTTAGACACGACAACCTTGTCAAAATCAGGATCATAGACCTGATCACAACACAAACAACAATAAAGCTCTGATCTTTCGATGTCAAGAGCCACGTCATGGCCGTGCTCAGATTGGGTATGCAAAAGGATGTGGCTTGAACAAAATATCGAAGAGCAAACCAAACAACTATAAAGTCTAGGTTGAAACCCATTACAAAAACTGCATCTGGGTATTTCAGTATCGTGTTTGTCGACTCTAGTTCTTCCAGTAGGGGTGGTTTTGAGGCAATTTTGGAGGGAATCGTAGCCATTGAAGCCATGTCTGAGCTTGTACTCTGCTAGGTGTTTGCAGGGTTTGGGGTTAGTGTACAAAGAGTTTCTTGCGCACATGTTGATATTGATGGGAAGTGGCTTGGAATTGAGAAATAAAGATGAGTGAAAGATTTTATTAGAATTAAATTGGTAAAAATCTATTAACTCAACAATAAGTATCTATTACTATAATAACGATAAAGAAAAAAAAATTTCAGGAAAAAATCTAAAAATGAAGGATTTAAAAGGAAAGAAATCAGATAAAAGTGGGAAAGTTCGATTTATTCATATGCTGGTTTCTATAGTTGATTCGGTGAAATTGAGAGTGAGAAAACAGGGGAAGCAGAAGCTAGAAGAAGGTGCTTTGAGGTTTCCCTTTTGGAATATAAATAAAATTTCTATGGATTTTGTTTTATTGAGTTTTTATTTGTCAGACTCAGAACCGACTTGAAGACTTGACTCTATCTCTCTCTATATAAGTGGGAAGTATGAATAAAATTCACAATATTGTTGTTATTATACCGTTAATTAAATCATCATCATATAAAGTCGGTTAAAGAAATTTAGAAGATAATAATACTTAATTGGATTATTATAGGAAAAACTAAATAATCTAGAAGAAAAATTTTATGTGATGCTTCTTGTTCCTCAAAAAGCTCGACATTATGCAAATTTATCGAACTTCCCTTGGATAATGCAAAATTTCATTTATCAAATATCCCTTTTGCCGGATTGCAGCATTATCAAATATGGTCGGTCCAGATTATAAGCTGTTCTTTTTCTAGCTTTTGTGAAAGCTAGAAATGAATACTTGAATCACTCTGTTTTTCTTTTTTGGATGCTACTCAGTTTTTCCTAAAAAAGAAATCAGCTCGCCGTTGCCAGTGTTGACAACGGAATTGGGCTGAACTCTGTATTGGACAGATATCCCCCATGAAACACATCCACAAAGTAATAACAAAAAGATAAATTGTTATATAGTTGCATTAGAAACGGGAAAGAGAGAAGAGGCGCTTTTATATTGCTGATGATGAAAAGTTCAAACAAGAAGGGCAGTAGGAAGTTGCCAGCTTCAAAACTCAGTAGCAACAAAATGTGTACCCAAACCTTCGGCCACTGATAAGTACATTTTGATCAATCTTAGCACTATGATTGCTTAAAGGTGGTCATTGTCGGTTTCTGTATTATCAACTTCTGCATCATCCTCTGGTTCATCCACATCATCTATGGGAATGTCTTCATTGTAATCATCTAAACAATTAACAAGAAAAAAGCCAAACACATCAATCACCTTAAGAAAATCTTATGGATAGTTCAGTCAAACTATATGATGCGAAGTCATTGCATTGCGCTGTGGTAGATCCACAGATGACCCACGGTTGCTAAATTCTAACTTCAGTAATCAGAAGGCAAATTATCTTATCCTACTTCATTCCATTGTTTCATTAAATTGTGAACAAGATCAGTGAACTTCTACAATGGGTTTATGTGAGAGTAACCTTAATGCTCTTAAGCCAAACTGGGACAGATAACGGACAAATCTTACCTCTATGAGTCAATGGACCAGGACTGTTTGTTAACTCCCCTGATTGTGATGCATTATCAAGAATATATGGAAGCTCCAGCAATTCCAAGAAAGATACAGTCTGAGGATTGCGGGGACACCCTACCAAAAGAAAATAAGAAAGAAAGAAAAGCATCAAAAGGATTTCTAGCACAGATGAATTTCATAACATATGGAATAGCAGAACCAGTATATAGACAATCTTTTAAATTTCATGTGGATGAGAGTTTGCAAAGTCATTAGTAGAGGTAAACATAAGTTTTACCAGAAAAAGTAGTGCTAGAATCTGGATGGGAGGGATTGTAAGGTGGAACAGTTTGTGAGAAATCACAAGGTTTGGCTCCTCTAACTTCCAGCCTGTTCCGAACCCATTGACGACAATCTTGCATGTCAAGCTGTGTATTCCTACATATGAGAGCAGCAGTTGTCAGGAACTAGTTCATGCAAACTGTCATATAGAAAGTTGCAGCTAAAGAGAATGAGGAAGAGGAAGAGGAAGAGAAGTGGGATGGTCAAAACAAAAATGTTACACACACACACCTAAAGTTTCCATGATTCATGGTCAAAGGGAAGACACAGTTGAATGTGCGTGTTATAGCCAGCCATTCTTCATCATATTGAAGTTCATAAGGTCCTGGATCCGATTCAATATCAACAATCTAAGAGATCAGGGAAAGCCGGCATATGTATATCAGCTTCCAGTGAAGACTTTGAGAAAGAACAAGAGGAAACAAGAAAACACTTATGATGGTTACCTGTAAGAAATTGCGCCCTGGAAGGCACTTATCAAGTGCAAGAAACTTTGTCACTTGCACACCTTCATGTTGAACAAGAGCAGAGAATTTGCAGTGCAAGTGAGCTGAAAACCAATAAGATGGTTTTAGGTTTTCGAGCAACTGAGCAGCAGGCTTGCTTCCAAGAATTCCTTTCTGAATCTATGACATATATTTCAACCAACAAGCAACCATGATAAGTGAACAAGAATGTTATACGGTTACATTCGTTCATTCACTACCAAATCAATTATAATACCTCATCTTCAAAATGTCTTTTCTGACGAACAAGTGCCTTCGAATCCCCACAATCAGTAATTCCAAGCGGCCAATCATGTGAAAGAAAAATATCGATTGGTTCCTTTACTTGCATGAGTTTGTGAACATCATACTCACGAACATGATATACAGAGTTGATAGTTTTCTCATTATAAGGTGGCCTTTCATGATGTCCTGGTCAAGCAAAAGCTAGTTTATGTTGGTTTCAAAGGTTAATAACCATATACAGTAGTGGCAGTATTATCAATTAAGTATGAGAATATCTTCCAAACTTCTGTAGTAACAGAGGATCTGCAACATGATTAGTTGATTGGATTCTCACTTGCATTGAAATTTGAATACATATAGTTATGAACACAATAAGCAAACATTAGCCAACCTTTATGATAGTCGTATGCCTTGTAAATTCCAGAAAGGCCACCAATACGGATATTGCCAAACTTGACAACTCCAGCAAATCCCAAGAAGTATATGTTATGAGCTGCCCATCCCCCATAATACCTATTAATTAAAAGAAAAAGGCCCCATTTTCATCAAACAGTAATACTTCAGGGTCTTGCATAAACTAGCAAAATCCCCAATCTAGAACATTTATCAAACTTAAAGCCCTAGACAATACTCTATAAAGAAAAGAACTTTTGAACCAGCTTGAAAGAGGCAACTTACAATTCCCACAAATAATTGGAAGCTTCATGATTTCCACCAATAAAAATGGTGGGAACGGGGGCAACCTCCAGACCCGCATAGTATTTCCAGAATGACTTCATCTCCTTATATTTCTGGGGCACATGAAGACTCTCCATATCTTTTTCATTCCTAACTGCCTAAGTCCCAAGACGAAAATCAATAAGAAACTAAGTTTAAGTCCAAATTGGGTATTTGAAAGCAATATTAACTGAGTTGGAAAAAAAATAAAGACAGAAAAAATAAGCATAAAGTGGAAAGTTTAAAAGGGAAAAAGAACCTGGAAGTCACCGCAGCAGAGGAGGAGGTCGATTTTGATGTTGCGAGTATTTTCAATGTATTTGATGGTTTCGTAAACCTTGTCAAGGTCTCCATGCATGCACCCTTCAATTGCTATCTTCATTCTTTTGGTTGGAGATTCGACCAAAAGAACACTGCTTCCCAACGCTTAAGAAGCTAACTGAAACGACTTGGAAGTTCAGAGTGAAACACAATCAAAATTCTAAACCTTTTTTCTTGCCAAAAAAAAAAAATTCTAAAACCTTTTTTATGAATTAAAAGAAGGGATTTATGGGCCTTTTAGATGAACTCAAGTCCGAAACTTTCTGGGCTTCAAAGAAAGTGATAAGTGCATATTTGACCCAAAATCTTTTTTTTCAAAGCCTATTGAGTAGTGTTAAGTGTTAACCAATTTTCTGATATAGGCCAAGCCAAGGCCCTACATTGAGCCTTGCACTATGATTACAATTTACAACATCTTTAGTTCTTTACTTTGAATTTTGTGATAACTATTGTTTTTATTTTTTAAAATTATCCTTACCACCATCTTCACTAATTTCTCACTTTATTTTATTTAGAAAAGAGACCGCATTGTTAACAAGGATTTATATTTTACTATTATGTCTATTTCTATCCGTAAAGGAGACCTAAGAAATATGCCACATGGAAACTTCTCTTTATTTGTTAATTTGTGAATGTATGTAATACTAGGTAAGAGTCCGCGCGTTTGACTGCACGAGCATGTTCTTGCACTTGATATGCAAGTCCCCAATTAGTTTTCAACATATTATTGGTGATTTATGAGTTTGCCAAATGAGGACGATGGCCAATTGCTTTAGATTATGTGTTTTAAAAGATTTGGATTTAAGTAAGGATCCGACAAAAAAAAAGGTTTTAAGAATTAGTCTCATTAATCTAAGAACAAATTGATAGGGGTATTTTGGTCATTTTATGCTTGATTTGTTTGTTAATTGAGTTGAAGACCGATGGTATTTTGGGAAATTTACAAAAAAAAATACTTTCTATGGGTCCAATTTCCACCATAAAACACAAATTATGTAATATTAAGTAGACTGTCAATTCTCGCTAACCGAAATAACTAATTCTTTGGAAGCATTTTTTATACCTTGAACATTAAATTTATTTTTGAGTCCTTCATGAAAGTTGTAGATCATGGAACAACCTTTCGAGAGACACTTGAATCACTTCAATCAGACATCTGGAGCAAAAGTTATATGATATTAAGTGGACCGTCTATTCCCATTAACCGAAACAACAAATTTTTCGGAAGCATTTTTGATACTTGAAACATTAAATTTAGTTTTCGATTTTTTCATGAAAGTTGTAGATCATGAAACAATCTTTCAATAGACACTTAAATCACCTTAATCGGATAACCAAATAGAAAATTATATAATGTTAAATAAACCGTTTAGCCAAACCACTTATAAATATGTTAGTATATTATATATTATAATTTAAATTATTAGAAAGACAAAAATACCCTTAGAAATTTGTGAGAATAACGAGAAAATCAATATTGAAATGCCAAAAAAATCAAACAAAATAATAACAAATTGATAAGGTTAAATCTTTTGATTGGTTTTTTAGTACTTTTACTTCCTATAATTATTGTTTGTTATTTGTTATAATATGTTGTAAAAAGTAATTAATGACCTTTATTTTCAATTAATTTCATTTCATGAGCTTTTTAATTATTCATTAATAGTAGTAGTATTTTGTAACATAAATCATATATACTATATATTATTTTTAGTAACTATGAAAATTACTTAAAGGCTAAAATAAAGCTAATATTCTACTCCTCCATCTCTAGATAATTCATCAAAATAAAGCTAATATTAATTGTTTCTTGAAATGTATGTTGATCATCTAAAAAAGCATAGTACGCTGCAGTCATTTTTTAATCTTGATTGCTCTTGTTGAATTAATGAAATCGGGTAGGTGAAAGAATTTGGCTTTTGCATAAGAAATGCCTAATTTTTTGTAGTCAAGAAGCATGTATAGTTGTGTAGGAAAATTGAATTAGTTGAGAGCATTTGCAGGAACATATGTAATTTACACAATGCATCACAAAATCATTGTACTTAGCATTGACTAACTATAATATAAATCCAAATAAATCTAGATTTACCTCAAAATGTTGCGGTGAAAAGTGAGAGCCATCCACTTTAGGTTATGTCATCCTAAGGCGCTGCTAAATTAAATGGAAGGATCTTATCAACGTTCATTTGGAAATTTTAGGAAACAGAACGAAGTCCATGTGAAACCAATTCAGAGAAATGTTAGGGAAGAAGAAACCTACCCAAATAGAAATGAAGACGAAAGGAAAATAGAACTGGAATGTCAATAGTTTACCCATGAATCAACCATTATTGAAGATACATTTATAGCACCAGTCCTTTGGAATTCCGGTAGAGGAGTTGAACCGGTAAATCCTAATATCTACACACAATTAATATGTAATTAAAACACACTTAATCATAAATATAAATATAGTAAATTACAAAAAAGGGCACCAGGAAAAGTAAGGGAGGAAATTCATCGAGGGCCTTTTTAGTAACCCGAAAAGTGAGAAAATACCAAAAAAAGCCAAAAGGAGCCACCACATTAATCCTCAATTTGGCTTTTAAGTAATTTCCATAGCCACTAAAAATGATATATAGTATATATACTTAAATACGACATGAACAATACAAAGGCTCAATCTTTCCATAATCTTCTCAATTCGTCGCGAAGCGCAGGTCAAATATCTAGTATCATTTTAATATCAATTATGAACTTGAAGCTTTGGTCTAGTGGCCAAGGCCTCAAAAGTTCATGCAGAGGGCAGGGGTTCTGCCCTCCCTTCCCCCTCCCCCTTTAGATTTTTCATTTCACGGGTTGTACTTAACTAGTATATATTGGGCTTTGATGTTGAAGATTAAATATAAAAGAATTTGTTCTTGTGAATAAAAGTTGAAGATCTTGAAGTAGCTTTCCAATGGTACCTCATATGCATATTTTGGAGTTCGTAATCAAAAGATATGATTTTTCTCCCGAAACTGGGCATATAGAGACTGCGCTGCCAAAAATAAGAACAATGGGCTTTTAATCCATTGGGCCTCAGATTTGGGCCTTAGCAACTTGGCCTCATAATAGACTATAAATATTTGGGCGAAGAATCATAGGCTTCAATTGGGCTTTCATGGGCGTAATGGGGCTCTACTCAGTAATCTTCTGGGTTTCAATCCAAATAGCTGCATAGTATCTCTAAATGCTCTATTTATCTCATCAATGCATCAATTGACATTTTAGAACCTAAAAACACATTGATTTTTTAAAAGGCACAAGAAGTGAGAGGAAAAAACCATATATAAGCATAAATTAAGTCCTATCACTCCGTCTAGGGATTCTTCAAGAACGCTAGATACATTTGCATCGAGGACCTATACTGAATAAATGATGACATGGGTTTCGGGGAGACCGATAATTGTAGTACAAATTACAGTTGGAGGACCTTTCTAAGGAAAATCATTAACGATCAACCTTCAGCACACGATTTCACTGTGGAAAATACTAAATTCTAGACATAATAGATTATTCATTTCAAGAATTCTACATTTTAATGTAGAATTCCCATATAGGTTGTAAGTTAGGTAAAAGATGACACTGTCTAGAAAAGTTTTTCCGCCATTTGTAAATATGAGCCCGAGCACCACACTAGTTATGTCGTGTATAGCTGATATGCTATCCCAATGATGCCAACGTGAATCCATCGTGTCGTGTATGGCCGATACATTGTAAATAGTATTCAAATGTACAAGTATCATTTGAAACGTATCAGAGCCAATTTTTCAAACGTATCATTTGAAACGTATCAAAGCCAATTTGGATACTATTTGTAAAAGAAAATAGTCAACATAGAGACAATTATTAGACGTGATATGGACCAAGGAGCTTAATATACATGCTCCATATTGACTTCAAAGCTAATTCTTCATTTTTCCTTCTTCCATCAATAATTCAATCCCTGTTTTTCCTCATTTTTTTTATTTCACTTCTTTTTCCCTGTATAGTTGGTAATTAATTTCGCCATCATAGTGTAATTGGGCACTTGTTTCTCATCACCGTCTGAAACCCTCTTTACGAATGTGTATCTCAAAGTTATCTCAATTACTAAATATATGTCTTCTCCAAAGTTGATCTCATCACCCTTCTCATATAGGTTGTAAGTTAGGTACAAGATGACACTGTCAAAAAAAGCTTTGCCGCCAATTGTAAATATAAGCCCGAGCACCACCACAACTATTGCAAATGCTATCCTAATAATGCCAACGTGAATCAATTTTGTCATGTATAGACGATACAATGTAAATAGTATCCAAATGAACAAGTATCATTTGAATCATATCAGAGCCAAATTTTCAAACGTATCAATTGAAATATCATAGGCTTTTGGATACTATTTACAAAAGAAAACAGTTAACATAGAGACAATTATTAGACATGATATGGACTAGTTAGCGTGATATACGGGCTCCATATTGGCTTCAAAGCCAATTCAGAAATTCTTCCTTCTTCCATCAATACATCAATCATTTTTTTCCTCTCTTTCTTTTTTTTCCCGCTTCTTTTACCTGTATAGTTGGTAATTGATTTCGCCATCATAGTGTAGTTGGGCACCTAATTCTAATCACTGGCTGAAACCCTCCCTATGAATGCATATCTCAAAGTTATCTTAGTTACCAAATATATGTATTCTCCAAAATTGATCTCATCACCCTTCCCATATAGGTTGTAAGATAGGTTAAAGTTGACATTGTCCAGAAAATCTTTGCCGCCAATTGTAAATATGAGCCCGAACACCACCACAGCTGCTGCAAATGCTATCCCCAAAATGCCAACGTGAATCAATTTTGTCGTGTATAGCCGATACAATGCAAATAGTATCCAAATGTACAAGTATCATTTGAAACGTATCCGAGCCAATTTTTCAAACGTATCATTTGAAACATATCAAAGCCAATTTGGATACTATTTGTAAAAGAAAATAGTTAACATAGACACGATTATTAGACGTGATATTGACCAGGGAGCTTAATATACATGCTCCATATTGGCTTCAAAGCTAATTCTTCCTTCTTCTTTTTTCCATTAATAATTCAATCCCTATTTTTCCTTATTTTTTTTATTTCGCTTCTTTTTCCTTATATAGTTGGTAATTGATTTCGCCATCATAGTGTAATTGGGCACCTGTAGATTCTCATCACCGTCTGAAACCCTCTTTATGAATGTGTATCTCAAAGTTATCTCAATTACCAAATATATGCTTCTCCAAAGTTGATCTCATCACCTTTCCCATATAGGTTGTAAGTTAGGCAGAAGATGACACTGTCCAAAAAAGCTTTGCCGCCAATTGTAAATATAAACCCGAGCACCACCAAAACTGTTGCAAATGCAATCCCAATAATGCCAACGTGAATCAATTTTGTCGTGTATAGCCAATATAATGCAAATAGTATCCAAATGGACAAGTATGATTTGAATCATATCAGAGCCAATATTTCAAAAGTATCAATTGAAATATCATAGGCTTTTGGATACTATTTACAAAAGAAAACATTTAACATGAAAACTATTATTAGACATGATATGGACTAGGGAGCTTGATATACGAGCTCCATATTGGCTTCAAAGCCAATTCAGAAATTCTTCCTTCTTCCATCAATACATCAATCCCTATTTTCCTCCTTTTTTCGCTTCTCTTTTCTTGTATAGTTGGTAATTGATTTCGCCATCAAAATGTAACTAAGCAGCTGTTTCTTTTCACCGTTTGAAACCCTCTTTACGAATGTGTATCTCAATTACCAAATATATGCCTTCTCCAAAGTTGATCTCATCACCCTTCCCATATAGGTTGTAAGTTGGGTAGAAGATGACACTGTCCAGAAATGCTTTGCCGCCATTTGTAAATATGAGCCCGAACACCATCACAGCTGCTGCAAATGCTATCCCAATAATGCCAACATGAATCACTTTTGTCGTGTATAGCTGATATAATGCAAATAATATCAAAATGTATTAGTATCATTTGAAACGTATCAAAGCCAATTTGGGTACCATTTGTAAAAGATAACAGTCAACATAGAGACAATTATTAGACGTGATATTGACAAGGGAGCTTAATATACAGACATAATTGGACACTTGTTTCTTATCACCGTCTGAAACCCTCTTTACGAATGTGTATCTCAAAGTTATCTCAATTACCAAATATATGCCTTCTCCAAAGTTGATCTTATCACCTTTCCCATATTGGTTGTAAGTTGGGTAAAAGATAACACTGTTCAGAAAAGCTTATCGCCAATTGTAAATATGAGCCCGAGCATCATCACAATGGCTGCAAATAATATGGCAATAATGCCAAAGTGAATCAATTTTGTCGTGTATAACCAATACAATGCAAATAGTATCCAAATGTACAAGTATCATTCGAAACGTATCGGAGTTAATATTTTAAACGTATCAAAACCAATTTGGTTACTATTTGTAAAAGATAACAGTTAACATAGAGACAAATATTATACATAATTTTGATTAGGGAGCTTAATATACATGCTCCATATTGGCTTCAAAGCTAATTCTTCCTTTTTCTTCCATCAATAATTCAATCGCTGTTTTTCCTTATTCTTTTTATTTTGCTTCTTTTTCCTTTTTAAAGTTGGTAATTGATTTTGCCATCGTAATGTAATTGGACACTTGTTTCTTATCACCGTCTAAAACTTTCTTTACGAATAAGTATCTCAAAGTTATCTCAATTACCAAATATATGCCTTATCCAAAGTTGATCTCATCACACTTCCCATATTGGTTGTAAGTTGAGTAAAAGATGACACTGTCCAGAAAAGCTTTGCCGCCAATTGTAAATATGAGCCCGAACACCATCACAGCAGTTGCAAATGCTATGCCAATAATGCCAACGTGGTTCAATTTTGTCGTGTATAGCCAATACAATGCAAATAGTATCCAAATGTACAAGTATCCTTCGAAACGTATCAGAGTTAATATTTTAAACGTATAATATGAAACGTATCGAAGCCAATTTGGTTACTATTTGTAAAAGATAACAGTTAACATATAGGCAATTATTAGACATAATTTTGATTAGGTTGCTTAATATACATGCTCCATATTGGCATCAAAGCTAATTCTTCCTTCTTCTTTCTTCCATCAATAATTCAATCCCTATCTTTCCCTCTTTCTTTTATTTCGCTTCTTTTTCGTTTTAAAATTGGTAATTGATTTCGCCATCATAGTGTAATTGGACACTTGTTTCTTATCACCGTCTGAAACCCTCTTTACGAATGTGTATCTCAAAGTTATTTAAATTACCAAATATATGCCTTCTCCAAAGTTGATCTTATCACCTTTCCCATATTGGTTGTAAGTTGGGTAAAAGATAACACTGTTCAAAAAAGCTTTGCCGCCAATTGTAAATATGAGCCCGAGCATCATCACAAAGGCTGCAAATAATATGGCAATAATGCCAACGTGAATCAATTTTGTCGTGTATAGCCAATACAATGCAAATAGTATCCAAATGTACAAGTATCCTTCGAAACGTATCAGAGTTAATATTTTAAACGTATCAAAGCCAATTTGGTTACTATTTGTAAAAGATAACAGTTAACATAGAGACAATTATTAGATATAATTTTTATTAGGGAGCTTAATATACATGCTCCATATTGGCTTCAAAGCTAATTCTTCCTTCTTCTTTCTTCCATCAATAATTCAATCTCTGTTTTTCCTCATTCTTTTTTATTTCGCCTTTTTTTTTCCTTTTAAAGTTGGTAATTGATTTCGCCATCATAGTGTAATTGGACATTTGTTTCTTATCACCGTTTGAAACTTTCTTTACGAATAAGTATCTCAAAGTTATCTCAATTACCAAATATATGTCTTTTCCAAAGTTGATCTCATCACACTTCTCATATTGGTTATAAGTTGGGTAAAAGATGACACTGTCCAGAAAAGCTTTACCGCCAATTGTAAATATGAGCCCGAACACCATCACAGCAGCTGCAAATGCTTTGCCAATAATGGCAACGTGGTTCAATTTTGTCGTGTATAGCCGATACAATGCAAATAGTATCCAAATGTACAAGTATCATTTGAAACGTATCAGAGCCAATTTTTTAAACGTATAATATGAAACGTATCGAAGCCAATTTGGTTATCATTTTTAAAAGATAAAAGTTAACATAGAGACAATATGGACTTACCAGATATATATGCATGTGTATGAGTCGAAAAGTCTTTATAAGGGTTGTAATGGGGCCAAGGGACAGTGAGTTAAGAAAGAAAGGATAAGGAAAATCAAAAGTATTCAAGAATTTAGTAGAGCACAACTATTCTAAATAATCAAGAGTTTATTTAATTGTGATAGCTCTTCCTTCACGAAAACTCCACTAATTCTACAAAATTTCCTATCTTCCATAAACTAGTGCCAATTTCTTTCGGAGTGTTCCATTTTTCACTTTTTTTTTTAAATCAATTTTTTCAGGGGGACAATGTCTTAGACATCTCTTCTCCCCTTTTTCTTGGACACAACTCATTTTCAACAATTATTTCAGGCACTTCTATCCACCATGTCATTCTCACATCTCACTAAGTCCCCCCACACTTATCTTGATCTCAATCTTTCTTCATCAACAGTGAAAAGATCATTAAGCACAAAAAATTGAAATCGACAATAAGGCTAAAAGATAGCCTTCCACCATCCATTAGAACTAAAAGTAACAAGTTATGCTCTATCTAATTCATGAATAAGGGTAAAACTTGTTTTTTGGGCTCAAGGTTCTTTGGGATCTTGCGGTTCAACAAAGAAAAAGGCTAAATATATTCAATTAGGCAACAAGGGGGTTACTAGTGATAATGTAAAAATGGTAGGCATCCTAAGGCTCTAACGGTCCAAACAAACGCCTTAGTCATCCCCATACACAATACACATACATTCCAAACCAATCATACCACAAACCAATTAGTCTCGAAGAGGTCCGACACAAGTTCTAGAAGTAGCAAAAACCAACTTTTATACCCGATTGACAAGCATCATCTTCATTTGATAAATCTCTTGGCTGAAATTCCTCCTTGGTACTTCCAACTCCTATTTTCCTTCAATTTGGTCCCTTTTCTTCATTAAATATCCATTTAGGCCTAAAAGAGAAAATCAAAGGAAATTAAGTAGAAAATGAATAAAATAACTAACGAAAACACCAAAAATAACACCAATAATTATGTGAAAATATGGACTTATCAGATATTGACCAGGGAGCTTAATATACAGGCTCCATATTAGCTTTAAAGCTAATTCTTCCTTCTTCCATCAATAGTTCAATCCCTGTTTTTCCTCATTTTTTTTATTTCGCTTCTTTTTTCTTGTATAGTTGGTAATTGATTTCGCCATCATAGTGTAATTGGGCTCCTGTTTCTTATCACCGTCTGAAACCCTCTTTACCATTATGTATCTTAAAGTTATCTCAATTACCAAATATATGTCTTCTCCAAAGTTGTACTTATCACTCTTCCCATATTGGTTGTAAGTTGGGAAAAAGATGACACTGTCTAGAAAAGCTTTGCCGCCATTTTCAATATGAGCCTGAGCACCACCACAGTTGCTGCAAATGTTATCCAAATAATGCCAACGTGCATCCATCTTGTCGTCTATAGGTAATACAATGCAGATAGTATCCAAATGGACTAGTAACATTTGATTCGTATCAGATTCAATTTCTTAAACATATGAACTGAAATATCATAGGCTTTTGGATACTATTTACAATAGAAAACAGTTAACATAGAGACAATTATTATACGTGATATGGACTAGGGAGCCTGATATACGGGCTCCATATTGGCTTCAAAGACAATTCAAAAATTCATCCTTCTTCCATCAATACATCAATCCCTGTTTTTCCTCATTTTTTTTTTCGCTTCTCTTTCCTTGTGTAGTTGGTAATTGATTTTTCCATCATAGTGTAGTTAGGCACCTATTTCTCATCACCATCTGAAACCCTCTTTTCGAATGTGTATCTCAAAGTAATCTCAACTACCAAATATATGCCTTCTCCAAAGTTGATATCATCACCATTCCCATATAGGTTGTAAGTTAGGTAGTAGATGACACTGTTCAGAAAAGCTTTGCCGCCAATTGTAAATAAGAGTCTGAGCACCATCACAGCTACAGCAAATGCTATCCCAATAATGCCACCGTAAATCAATTTTGTAATTAAGCCCTTGAGATTTGTAATAATTTAGTAATTAGTGTAGTGGTAAAGTAGAGCTCAATCATATGCATTCATGTAGTACATGTTATATGTCACCTTGCTACGTTCATAGTGCATTAACATTCATCTTTTGCCGAGATGAAGGACCTTTCAGATAAATGTACTCGGGTACGAATTTCTGGGAGCTTCTTCTAAACCGGTCTATTCCATAAATACCCCCATAATGCGTGGGAAGGGTTTATGGAGTTGAGTTTCGGTAGACTTGTGTTAATGCATGTAATTAAAAAATGATCTTTCATGCATTTTAATTGTCATTCACGTGAGTTAGCAAAATAAGAATCAGTAAGAAACCGTCTTTTATGATGACAGGTAGGTTCCAAGTAAATGTACTCCTGTACGAATTCATGGCCCCGCTCCGAGATTGGATTATCCCCGAGATACCCCCATAATGCGTGGGAAGGGTCTCGGGTTAATTTCAAGTATATTGCTGCTTACTGATCAAATAAATTAAAATATACCAGTTCATGCATCATCTGCATTCGTTCTCTTCCTTTTAGGATTAAATACAATTAAGAAAATACAAAAAGATTTTTTTTCTTCAAAAGCATTTTCAAAAGTTGATGTTCTCTTATTCAGTTTTCAAAAGAAATTAAAATTGGTAATCAAGAGCTTTTAAGATTTAAACATAAGTTTTCAAATTCAAATCAGATTTAGTCACAAGGTTAGAAGATCAATAAAAGATGGAAAAGGTTTTCCAAAACAATAAAAAAACAAGATTTTCACACCATTTTTAGGGAGATTAAAATGGAAGTTTTCAAAACAAAGTAAAAGACTTTAAGAACAAAAATAAAAGATTTTGATACAGCATTTTCAAAATTGCTTCCCGGTGTGGAAGATTCAACAAGAGAACAAACAGTGAAAGAGAATCGAAACAGAATTGATCGACGGTCGTTCGGTTATATTCTTGGAATTATCGACATTTGTTTAAAAAATGATTTTATTTTCTTTTATAACCCTTTTCTGATAATAATAAAAAATAAAAGCAACTGTTTAGTGTTAAATCCCTTAGATTTAGTTTAGACTAGAGGTACTGTCGTTTGACGGGCGTTTCGGGGGTGCTAACCCTTCCCCGAGCGAAATTGACTCCCGAACCTATCGACTCTGGTTAAGCAGACTATATTAGGTTTAGTATTACCTTCGCCAAGCTTAGGTTAATATTAGACTTAATAACGTGGATAGGTGGCTAATCACACCTAGGCAAAAAAGATTAGTGGCGACTCCTTACCTCTTTTCCAAGTCGTTTCAGCAGGGTTCCCCGGACCCGAATGTTTCGACACCAACGTGAATCAATTTTCTCGTGTATAGCCGATATAATGCAAATAGTATCCAAATGTACAAGTATCATTTGAAACGTATCAGAGCCAATTTTTCAAATGTATCATTTGAAATATATCAGAGCCAATTTTTCAAACGTATCATTTGAAACGTATCATAGCTCATTTGGTTACTATTTGTAAAAGAAAACAGTTAACATATAGACAATTATTAGGCGTAATATGGACCGGGGAGCTTAATATACATGCTCCATATTGGATTCAAAGCTAATTCTTTCTTCTTCCTTCTTCCATCAATAATTCAATCCTTGTTTTTCATCACCGTCTGAAACCGTCTTTACGAATGTGTATCTCAAAGTCATCGCAATTACCAACTATATGCCTTCTCCTAAGTTGATCTCATTACCCTTCCCATATAGGTTGTATGTTAGGTAGAAGATGACATTGTCCAGAAAAGCTTTGCCGCCATTTGTAGATATGAGCTCGAGTACCACCACAGTTCCTGCAAATGTCATCCTAATAATGCCAACGTGAATCAATTTTGTCGTGTATAGTTTATAAAATGCAAATAGTATCCAAATGTACAAGTATCATTTGAAACGTATTAGAGCCAATTTTTCAATCCTATCATTTGAAACATGTCAAAGCCAATTTGGTTACTATTTGTAAAAGAAAACAGTTAACATAGAGACAATTATTAGACGTGATATGAACCAGGGAGCTTAATATGCAGGCTTCATATTGGCTTCAAAGCTAATTATTCCTTCTTCTTTCTTTCATCAATAATTCAATCCTTGTTTGTTGCAAAAAAAATAATTCAATCCTTGTTTTTCCTCACTTTTTTTATGTCGCTTCTTTATCCTTGTATAGTTGGTAATTGATTTCGCCATCATAATGTAGTTGGGCACCTGTTTCTCATCATCGTATGAAACCCTCCATATGAAAGTATATCTCAAAGTTATCTTAGTTACCAAATATAAGTCATCTCCAAAGTTGATCTCATCACCCTTCCCATATAGGTTGTAAGTTAGGTAGAAGTTGACACAGTCCAGAAACCTTTGCCGCCATTTGTAAATATGAGCCCGAGCACCATCACAGCTGCTGCAAATGTTATCCCAATAATGCCAACGTGAATCAATTTTCTCATGTATAGTTGATACAATGCAAATAGTATCCAAATGGACAAGTATCATTTGAATTGTATCAGAGCCAATTTTTCAAACGTATCAATCAAAATATCATAGGCTTTTGGTAACTATTTACAAAAGAAAATAGTTAACATAAAGATAGTTATTAGACGTGATATGGACTAGGGAGCTTGATATTCGGGCTCCATATTGGCTTCGAAGCCAATTCAGAGATTTTTCCTTCTTCCATCAATACATCAATCCATGTTTTTCCTTTTTTTTTTTTCGCTTCTCTTTCCTTGTATAGTTGGTAATTGATTTCTCTATCATAGTGTAGTTGGGCACCTGTTTCTCAGCACCGTTTGAGACCCTCCTTACGAACTTATATCTCAAAGTTATTTTAGTTAGCATATATATTCCTTCTCCAAAGTTGATCTCATCACCTTTCCTATATAGGTTGTAAGTTAAATAGAAGATGAAACTGTCCCGAAAAGCTTTGCCGCCATTTGTAAATATGAGCTTGAACACCACCATAGTTGCTGCAAATGTTATCCCAATAATGCAAACATGAATTCATTTTGTCGTGTATAACTAATGCAATGCAAATAGTATCAAAATGTACAAGTATCATTTAAATCGTATCAGGGCCAACTTTTCAAATGTATTAATTGAAACATCATAGGCTTTTGGATACTATTTACAAAAGAAAACAGTTAACATAGAGATAATTATTGGACGTGATATGGAGTAGGGAGCTTTATATATGGGCTCCATATTGGCTTCAAATCCAATTCAGAAATTCTTTCTTCTTCCATCAATACATCAATCCTTGTTTTTCCCCCTCTTTTTTTTTCACTTATCTTTCCTTGTATAGTTGGTAATTGATTTTGTCGTCATAGTGTAATTGGGCACATGTTTTTCATCACCGTCTGAAACCCTATTTATGAACGTATATCTCAAAGTTACCTTAGTTACCAATATATATGCCTTCTTCAAAGTTGATCTCATCACCCTTCCGATATAGATTGTAAGTTAGATAGCATATGACACTGTCCAAAAAAGATTTGTCGTCTTTTGTAAATATGAGCCCAAGCACCACTACAGTTGCTGCAAATGTTATGCCAATAATGCTAACGTGAATCAATCTTGTCGTGTATAGCTGATACAATGCAAATAGTATCCAAATGGACTAGTATCATTTGAATAGTATCAGAGCCAATTTTTAAACGTGTCAATTGAAATATCATAGGCTTTCGGATACTATTTGCAAAAGAAAACAGTTAACATAAAGACGGTTATTAGACGTGATATGGAATAGGGAGCTTGATATACGGGCTCCATATTTGCTTCAAAGCCAATTCAAAAATTCTTCATTTTCCATCAATACATCAATCCCTGTTTTTCCTCCTTTTTTTATTTCGCTTCTCTTTCCTTGTACACCTGGTAATTGATTTCGCCATGATGGTGTAATTGGGCACATGTTTCTCATCACCGTCTGAAACCCTCCATACAAACATATATCTCAAAGTTATTTCAGTTACCAAGTATCTGCCTTCTTCACCCTTCCTATATAGGTAGTAAGTTAGGTAGAAGATGACACTGTTCATAAAAGCTTTGTCGCCAATTGTAAATATGAGCCTGAGCACCACCACAACTGCCGCAAATGCTATCCCAATAATGCCAATATATACTAGTTAAGTATAACCCGCTCTGTCCGATCATTTTGATAAATTATTTTGTTAATATTCTATTTTGTCTATGATTTTGGTGAAAAAAATAAATAATCAATTTCTTTTATCTTTTGATATTAGAATGATATGTATGTACAAATTAATCAATTTGTATTGTAGTGAACATGAATTCATTGAAGTGATTATGTGGCATATTTCTTAGGTCTCCTCTACGAGAAATTATTACACTGACTGGGTTCACCACATCATCCATGGTCCCGACTAATAAGATCGTGACAAGTCAGATTTTTTACTACAATTTCTAAAATCCTAGCAAATTAATGTCCTAAATTTAGGGACTTACCCTGTAAATCTCATCTGGTGAAACTTGGAGCTAAACCTGGTGCTAAATTTGTGCCTAAATTTAAAAAGAAATTTGACTTGTTACAATCTTATTGGTCGAGACCATGGATGACGTGGTGAACCTGATCCATCTAGTAATTTTTCTTCCTTTACAATTAGAATTAATAATTAATGAATAACTAAAAAGCTCATGAAATGAAATTAATTGAAAATAAAAGTCATTAATTACGTTTTACAACATATTATAAAGAACAATAAGGGGAAGAAGTGAAAATACTATTAAAACGTGTCAATTGAAATATCATAGGCTTTTGGATACTATTTGCAAAAGAAAACAGTTAACATAAAGACGGTTATTAGACGTGATATGGAATAGGGAGCTTGATATACGGGCTCCATATTTGCTTCAAAGCCAATTCAAAAATTCTTCATTTTCCATCAATACATCAATCCCTGTTTTTCCTCCTTTTTTTATTTCGCTACTCTTTCCTTGTACAGTTGGTAATTGATTTCGCCATGATGGTGTAATTGGGCACATGTTTCTCATCACCGTCTGAAACCCTCCATACAAACATATATCTCAAAGTTATTTCAGTTTTTAAGTATCTACCTTCTTCACCCTTCCTATATAGGTAGTAAGTTAGGTAGAAGATGACACTGTTCATAAAAGCTTTGTCGCCAATTGTAAATATGAGCCTGAGCACCACCACAACTGCCGCAAATGATATCCCAATAATGCCAATATATACTAGTTAAGTATAACCCGCTCTGTCCGATCATTTCGATAAATTATTTTGTTAATATTCTATTTTGTCTATGATTTCTTTTATCTTTTGATATTAGAATGATATGTATGCACAAATTAATCAATTTGTATTGTAGTGAGCATGAATTCATTGATGTGATTATGTGGCATATTTCTTAGGTCTCCTCTACGAGAAATTATTACACTGACTGGGTTCACCACATCATCCATGGTCCCGACTAATAAGATCGTGACAAGTCAGATTTTTTACTACAATTTCTAAAATCCTAGCAAATTAATGTCCTAAATTTAAGGACTTACCCTGTAAATCTCATCTGGTGAAACTTGGAGCTAAACCTGGTGCTAAATTTGTGCCTTAATTTAAAAAGAAATTTGACTTGTTACAATCTTATTGGTCGAGACCATGGATGACGTGGTGAACCTGATCCATCTAGTAATTTTTCTTCCTTTACAATTAGAATTAATAGTATTAATAATTAATGAATAACTAAAAAGCTCATGAAATGAAATTAATTGAAAATAAAAGTCATTAATTACGTTTTACAACATATTATAAAGAACAATAAGGGGAAGAAGTGAAAATACTATTAAACCGTTCTAAAGATCTGATCTCCTTTCATTTCATGAGTTTGGTCACTGTTTAAGCTGGTCTAAATTGTCCATTAAGGATATGTTAGATTGTAATTTTCTTTGTTAGGTATGGTTTATTGTCTAAAGCTGTAGAAACAAGTGTTAATTGAGGTTGTTTATAGGTGTTACACCAAGGTAATTTTTATGTCAAGCTTTTTCTCTTTTTTCTCCACCGCTCCTTCCCCTTTCTTCTCTCCATTCTTTCTCTTCCTTTCCTCCATTCTTCCATAACATTTTCTTTCCTTCTTCCTCTTCTTCTTTCAGTTTTCCTCGATTCTTTTAAATCCTTTCAATTATTTAACAGTTGAGGGTTCTGACCATCGGAAAATCCACCAGAGGAAGGAAAGGGATTAGAGCAGATAGTTTCCTTTTTAGTTTCTTTATGGATTATAGGGTTTTCTTGTATTTTGAAGATCAAAAAGGTATTTAATTTCATTTTCTGTTCTTATCTTTCTTTCCATTTTTTTCTCTTTGGTTTCCTTCTCGCCTGTAGAAGGAGGATCAGAAGTATTTAATCTCATGTTCTCTCGATTTAATCAAAACTTTTACCTTTTTTTTAAGAAGATGGACACCCGTATGGGGAGCATGAGCGGTCGACTGACCTTTTTCTTGACTTGGCGGGATTCTCTTGGTAAGTTGGTTTATGTTTTGTATTAATTTCCACCAAAATCTCATCATTCTTTAAGATTTCTATAACGTTGTTTCATTGTTATTATAATTCATATTAAATTTACTGGTGTTTGGCTTTAATATTTTGATTATGTACTTATATAATTTGTTATCAAGGTAGGTTCGAAATATTTGTTTGCAAGCACATAGAATATAAATAATACAAGCAGGGCGGCCTGCGCGTGCACTGTAGTCATCTTCTTATTATGGCTATATTTTTTGTACTTGTTTAAGTCGGTTAGTAAGAAGATATTGCATTGGCTATAAGTTAATCAGTTAGGAGAAACTCATACATCGAAACAACATAAAAAACTATAATTATAGGAAGTGAATGTACTGAAAAACCAGTCAAAAGATTTAACCTTATTAATTTGATTTTTATTCAGCTTTGTTTTTTCGTCATTTCAATATTGATTTTTTCGTTATTCTTACAAACTTCTAAGGGCATTTTTGACTTTCTAACAATTTAATATAATATAACATATTTATAAGTGGTTTGGCTAAACGGTCTATTTAACATTATATAATTTTCTCTCCGGTTATCCGATTAAGGTGATTTAAGTGTCTATTTAAAGATTGTTCCATGATCTACAACTTTCATGAAGGTCTCAAAAACTAAATTTAATGTTTCAAGTATCAGAAATGCTTCCGAAAAATTTGTTGTTTCGATTAACGGGAATAGACGGTCCACTTGATATTGTATAACTTTTGCTTCAGATATATGATTGAGATGATTCAAGTGTCTCTTGAAAGGTTGTTCCATGATCTACAACATGAAGGACTCGAAAAGCAAATTTAATGTTCAAGGTATAAAAAATGCTTCCAAAGAATTAGTTGTTATGGTTAACGGAAATAGACGGTCTACTTAATATTACATAATTTGTGCTTATGGTGAAAATTGGACCCACGGAGGGTTTTTTTTCAAACTTCGCAAAATACCCTCGGTCTTTAACTCAAATAACAAAAAATCAAGCATGAAATTACCAAAATACCCCTATCAATTTGTTCTTAGATTAATGAGGCTAATTCTTTACACCGGTTTTTTGGTCGGATCCTTACTTAAATCCAAATCTTTCAAAACACATGAGCTAAAGTAATTGGTCATCATCCTCATTTGGCAAACCCATAAGTCACCAATAATATTTTGAAAACTGATTGGGGACTATTGCATATCAAGTGCAACTCCATAGGTGATAAAACTTTCTTACCCTTTTAAATCACTAGTTTTCACTTTCACGCGTGTTGCACGTGACCCATCGTGTTTAAATTAAAAGAAAATTAAAATAATAATTGAAATTAATTATAAGTGGAGCTGTCAAAATCTGATCCAAACGACCCGAACTCGTCCTATCCAGACCCGACAAACCTGTAACCCGAATGACCCGATAAGTTAACCTGGATGATCCAAGAATATTATAATCTAAAATCATGTTTTATTCAATAAAATCTACATTGTTATAATTTTAACCATTCTAAGTTATCATTTATTCAATACAATTTATATTATTGTTATAATTTTGATTAAATTTGCTAAACTTCATTATATGAACAATTATCATATGAATAAATACTGTTATATGAATAATTTATGATAAATTTACAATTAGTAATTTGTTTTTTTACATAATGAAAAAATAATACTAATAATTAATTAGTAAACAAGCAGGGCGGTCTGCGCTTGTGCTGCAGTCATCTTTTTATCAGGGCTATATTTTTTGTAGTTGTTTAAGTCGGTTAGTAAGAAGATATTGCCTTGGCTGTAAGTAAATCAGTTAGGAGAAACTGATACTAACAAACAAATAATTCGCATATATAAAGCAAAACACATGACCTCTCTTTCATTCTAAAAGTACATTACCTGAAGTATTCTCCATCTCTAGGTAATTCATCAAAATAAAAGCTAATATTCTACTCCTCCATCTCTAGATAATTCATCAAAATAAAGCTAATATTAATTGTTGTTTGAAATGTATGTTGATTATCTAAAAAAAAATGTACGTTGCGGTCATTTTTTTAATCTTTATTGCAATTGTTAAATTAATTAACTCGGGTAGGTGGAAGAAGTTGCCTTCTGCATAAGGGAGGCCTAATATTCTATAGTCAAGGAGCATGTATAGCTGTCGTAGGAAAATGGAATTAGTTGAGAGCATTTGCAGGAGCATATGTAATTTACATAATGCATCACAAAATGATTGTACTTAACATTGGCTAACTGTGCTTTTGAAATGTGGGAATATACTAAACATAAGCAACTAATAGAAATCTCAATAAAAAGGAAGTCGAATGATCTTCATACTTTTATGTTTTATGCTATTTAATCTTTTACAATTATGAATTGGACGATTTAACGCGTCGGCTTTTATTTTTATATTTTTTGTTCTATTTGTCCGATTAAGTTGATTCAAGTGTCTATTAAAAGGTAATTTCATGATCTACAACTTCCATGAAGAACTCATAAGTCAATTTTAATGTTTTGATTCTAAAAAATGCTTATGAAATTTTGTGGCCTTGATTGCCGGTCTATCTAATATTGTATAATTTTCGGTCCACTTTTCTGATTGAGGTCGTTCAAGTGTCAGTTAAAAGGTTATTGTGTGATCTACGATTTTCGTCAAGGACCTGAAAGCTGATTTTGATTAATGAGTTTCGTGGAGAGTTCAAGAGGGAATTTTTATGTTTGGTCTCTATAAACAAATATTTTTTTTGTTGGATTATTTATCAAATGATACTCATACTTTTATACTTTATGCTATTTAGTCTTTTACAATTATGGGTTGGACGATTTAACGCTTCGGCTTTTATTTTTGTATTTTTTGTTCTATTTGTCTGATTAAGATGATTCAAGTGTCTATTAAAATGTGATTTCATGATCTACAACTTTCATGAAGAACTCAAAAGCCAATTTTAATTTTTTGATTCTAAAAAATGCTTCCAAAATTTTATGCTTTCGATTGACGGTCTATTTAATAATGTATAATTTTCGATCCACATGTTCGATTGAAGTTATTCAAGTGTCGGTTGAAAGTTATTGCATGATCTGTGATTTTCATGAAGGACACGAAAGCATTTTGTCATGATTAGTCATCTCAAAGAGCTAGAAATCTGCTATTTCATTCATGAAATAATTTTTCCCAATCAAATTTCTTATCGTATCATAAATGAACCAAACGATTTGCATTATAAACTATTTTCTCATTGACTTCTCACGTACACGGTTACATCATATACAGTCAACAAACACCTATTGATCACATAATCCAGAACCAACATTCTAAATAATTTTTAGACAAAGGAATTGAGACATTCTATTTAACATCAAAATCTTTCCATAATCTTCTCAAAATCTTCAGAAAATTGAGAATGTCCTAAAAGAAACATCAAAATCTTCACAAACCACTTAATTAACATACTGAACACGAAATAAACAATACAAATGCAATTTTAATATTTTGATTCTAAAAAATGCTTCCAAAATATTTGTCTTTCAATTGACGGTCTATTTAATATTGTATAATTTTCGATCCACATGTCCGATTGAAGTTATTCAAGTGTCGGTTAAAAGTTATTGTATGATCTGTGATTTTCATGAAGGACTCGAAAGCATTCTGTCATAATTAGTCATCTAAAGAGCTAGAAATTTGATATTTCATTTATGAAATAAATTTCTCATGAAATAAATTTCTCATGAAATAATTTTTCTTAATCAAATTTCTTATCGTATCATAAATGAACCAAATGATTTGCATTATTAACTATTTTCTCATTGACTTCTCACGTACATGGTTACATCATATACAATCAACAAACACTTATTGATCACATAATCCAGAACCAACATTCTAAATAATTTTTAGACAAAGGAATTGAGACATTCTATTTAACATCAAAATCTTTCCAAAATCTTCTCAAAATCTTCAGAAAATTGAGAATGTCCTAAAAGAAACATCAAAATCTTCACAAACCACTTAATTAACATACTGAACACGACATAAACAATACAAAGGCTCAATCTTTCCATAATCTTCTCAAATATCTAGTTTGAAATAAAACAAAACTCTTCCTCTCTTGTGTGTTTCTGAGATTCTCTCTCCCATCGATCTTTCATCAGTCGCTCTCTTTCTCCTCTCACTGTGGTGCCAGTGGCCTACCCTCTCGATTGACTACCACCTTCCTTCCTAATAAGCCACCGCCTTCGACTCGTGGCGAGCTTTGCTTGTTTTCCAGATAGGAGTTGAGCTCTGTTCTCCTAATCGGATCTGTTTCCGCCTTGCTATTTTGCTATTCCATTTTGCCTCTCCTCTCTATTTCGTTTGGGCTCCTTTCTTAACTCTCAACTTGCTAATTTAATATATTAATTGCAAATTCTAAATTGGTTCTGGTTTCTTCTTAATTTTGATTTTATGCCCATGCCAAACACCCATGAAGTTTTCTATTTAGCCCAACTATTCAAGTTTTCAATTATTCTGTTCGAAATTTTTTGCTAGTGAATTATCTTGACAGTTGACACCCTTTATCTGCTTAAGTCTTAAAATTGAAGCCATAACTTTAATCTAAACATTTTCTTTCTCTTTACCAACTCTATCGGCTTTGGGGGCCAGCAAGGATTACAAACGGACAGTGCATCTTTTGAAAGAGAAATAAATGCCTAGGCAAGTTGTTGTTTCGAACTTTACGAAGGTCGTGTTCGACCTTTCCAGA
Organism: Corchorus olitorius; assembly: GCA_001974825.2. NCBI lineage: Eukaryota > Viridiplantae > Streptophyta > Magnoliopsida > Malvales > Malvaceae > Corchorus > Corchorus olitorius. The sequence continues at coordinate 28,998 of AWUE01016533.1, forward strand.
GGTTGAATCAGTAGATTTTCTGAATTCTCTTCTTTTTTAGCTTCATTCTCAACTTGGTTCACTTCCCATGCATCATTTTCTTCTTCCTCAAAGGCATTGAGGTAAGTTTCTATCCTTCCTAAGGAAGCAACAAGCTCCCCCATTTGATTCTTAATGTTTGCTTCAAGTCTAATGGGCCCATTAAGCTGAAATGAGACAAAATCAATAGTTTCCCCAAATTTATCTATATTATATATGAAAGTACGAATAATGGAAAATCTTATGTTTTAAGATTGTACCATTTTTTCAAATATATTTCTAAATTGACATTATTAAAATTTATTATTTAATAATTAATTATAAAATTTCAATTTAAAAGGAAGCTTTGACAAAAAAATCTAACAAGGAGGCATAGAAAGAAGCGAGTTAGAGAGAAGGGAGAAGGCAGGTGAAAGCAATTAATCATCAAAGGAGAAGAAAGAAAATCATGATTGCCGAGTCAAAAGGTTTGACTGAGATCTTTCTTCTCTTTTCTGATTTTGTTGTGCTTTCTATATTTGAATTTCTCAGTTTATTCTCATTTTGTGACAAAGTGATCTTATTTTGTCTTTCATTTATCAAGGATGGGGATTGAATAATTGATTCACCTATTCTGTTTTTATGTTCATGTGAATTCTGCCTCAAAATTAAACATCACTAATTTCCTTTCACCAACAATTGCCAGCAGCTGGACTGGAAATGAGTATCACCTCCAGAGCAGAGAAGGTCTTGCTGTTTCGTTGAATTAAAAACCTGACTCTGATGCCCACTTATCTCTTGATGTCACTAATCTTTATATTAGGTAAAAATCTGGTTTTCGTTGGGGAGTTCAAGCTATTTCTTTTATCTCGGTTTCTTTCTCTTTTATTGCTTATTTGTTTAGTTTGAAATGAGTTACTTTTATTTACACCGATAATTTGATTTGGTTTTTAAGATCATTTTAGCTTAATTGTTATTCTCTTAACTTTCATGAACCTGAAGAAAATTTATAGTACAATTCAATTGAATTGCATCAAGGAGTTGGTGTTTTTGAACATATATTTTGAAATAAGAGTGTTTTTTTATGTGGTGATACAGTTACGTTTTTGGCTTTGTGTTTTGCCAGTTACAGCTTCTTTCACTCTTTCAAAGGGTCATATTGATCATGAAAAGCTTAAACTAAGTTCAGTTTATATGTTTGTATTTTTTACAAATTTAATTCCTGATGTTTGCAGTACGTGAATCGGATGTTCCTGGGGAGATATATATCAAAGAAAAACATATCCATTTGAATTTTCTATTGTTGAAATGCCATATGAATCTTTAAATGGTGTCAATGTGCAGCTGAGGTATACTACCTACTAAGCTCATGATCTTTGAAGCTAAAATTTTGTTCATATTTCTACTGGTCAATTCGAACAGAGTGTTTCCTCGATCGCCAAAAATTTATTTACAAAGTACTATTTAGCGTAGAAATCAGTTTGATTATTTGTTATGATAGTTTTGGTGCCTACCTGGACATACTTTAGAAGTTATTCAGATCAGATATGTATTTGTGTAATATGCCAATTGTGAATTATGGAGCTCTATAATGCTTTTTGGTTATTTTGGTTCACAGATGAGGCTGGTGATGTGACACTATAGCAGGACAATTAATGTTACAACTATGAAGCACGTATACTTCAAAACTCATGCCGTATCCGTATTAGATATGTATTGAATACTGATACTTTACAGATACTTCTGCACGCGTATCAGATACTCGTACACACACCGAGCAAACAATAAAAGGATAATCAAAATATGTTGAAAGAACTTCATATATGAAATTTTTTATTACTATTTTAAAGGAATTTTATATTTTGTATTAATATATAATAGAGTTTTATGAAAAATTTTCATATATTTGAATTAAAAGTAAATATTTATATTTTTAATGAATACTTTATATTGAAAATATTAAAAAATATTTGTTTTTATTAGTCGTATCCCACCGTACTCGTATCCTTAATTTTTAAAAATTACCGTATCACCATATTCATATCGTGTCATACTTGTACTACGTATCTGTATCAATACTTCCTAGTATATATATATTCACAAAGTTAACAAATAAAGAAAAGTTGTCATGTGGCATACTTCTTAGGTCTCCTTTACGGATATAGAAATAATAGTATGTTTCTTTTTCACCAAAAAAAATAATAGTATGTTTCAGACTAGAAAATTTAAATCCTTGTGCTAACAAATGCGGTCTCTTTTCTAAATATAATAAAAAAATAATGTAAGAAATTAGTGAAAATGGTGGTAAGGATAATTTAAAAGAAAAAAAAAGTTACCAAAATTCGAAGTAAAATTGTGGAAAGGAAACGAATGTTATATATTTATGTATGTTTCAAGTTCGACTTTCTAGAATGGTCGAGTGGGCAAAGGTGCATTAGTACGTAGAGTGTAGACGTAGTGTAGTGCAGTGAATCAATCTTATTATCTTACTATTTTACTACTATATAAAATCATGAATTCAAAAATTCTAATTGGGAAATTTCATAAATACCCTTAGTATTTTAGTATAATAATTTTTAATTGGTGTTCTTTTTAGTCTTTAAACTTTTTTATTTATTAATTATGGAAAGATATTGTAAATCCTCGCATAAATATTTTTCTATTTATAATTTATATTTATTTCTTTATTTTACTCAATAATAAATAAAAAATTGGAGGGGTCTTAAAAATAATAACTCACAAATTAATAGTACTATAATAGAAAATTATTTAGATAAAATAAACCTAATATAAGCCTAAATCAAGTCCCCAAAGCCGTTTCTTCTTCTCCACCAATTTTGAGACTCCTTGTTTCACCATTTTTAGACCCTTGGATCAGAACAATATAATTATTAGGATTTAAACAAAATTCCAATCAGCTCCAACTCCTTCTAGCGTTCTTTCTCTCCCTCTTCCTTTCTTAATCGCTTCGTAAAACTCTCTTCACAGTTTTACCCATCGTCAAAAATAATTCAATGCTCTTTCTTTCATTCTTTCTCACCTCAAGCTCTATCCTATACAAGACTTTCTTTAATTGCAACTTGCAAGTCAAACAATTAAAACAAATCACTATTCAGATTTGCTTGCTACTCTTTTCTTTGTTACCCAACTGGAGCATAGATGAGATATTTGATTTCAAACAAAATTATATAAATTATTGGGTTTTTTTTTGTTTTTTTTTTGTTCTTTTGGCATTAAAAAAGATTGATTTGTTGTATTGACAAATGATTCAGCACCAAAAAAAAAAGAGAGAGAGAAACTTTGCAACGTGATTTAATGGTCCTTGGTTTATCCCTTTTTACCTCACCTTCTTTTCGCTCCCTAACGTATTTCCCTCCCAATAGGCAACTATCCAGACCATAATCTCATGGTTGTTGGGTCAAGGAAGTTAAATGAGATTTGAGCAAAAGATTCCTCGGTAAGGACTAAGGAGTGAAGGATTAGAAGAAATGAGTCTTGGCTTCAATGAATGAAGGATGAGAATCATGAAAACCCATCTTAGGACAACCATGAAAATGGATACATGAGATTTGAGGAGAGAATCTTAGTTTGAAGACAGAGGTATAGTGAAGAAGGAAATTATGGTTTTTGTAAACAATATCAAAATTCCTTCTGCCACCATCAAGTATAACTAATCCTTGATATGAATTGTGTGAAAAATATTGGGTAATTTTTTAATCGGTAGCTTAGTTGCTGTTTCTTTCCCACTATCCTCTCTCTTCTGATTCTGCCCATTTCTCTCCAATTCTAAAGAAGGCTAAAACGGTAATCACAATGTTCTTCTTAATAATTTGTTATCATATCATTTCTTTTCTAATAATTGAAATATAATTATGGTAGTAAACTCAAAATATTCCTGGTGTTATCAGGCATTTGGCCTGGTGATAGAGTACTTGACTCTTAATTCCAGCCTACCTAGACCATGGGGTCTTGGGTTCAACTCTCATGGAATGTGAGTTTGTTTGTACTTTGTTTCTTTATTTGGTAGGTAGGTAGTTTATTTATGATATAGTTTCTTAGATGTTTGGGCATAAAGATTTATTTGAATTGTAATGAGATTTCACTGGGTTTGTTTGTTGGGGAAGGGGTTTGTTGGCTCATAGATTAGCGTTTTGATAATGTAGCTAATCATGTAGCGGTGTACGGGTCTTCCTGTGCGTTTGTAATCCCAATCTCTTTAAACCAAGAAATCAAAATATTCTTTCCTAAAAAAAAATATTCCTGGTCCTTTGCCCTCTTGAAATTCTCGCAAGGATACTTTTGTGTTCTATTTACTTGAGGAAAACGTAAAAATCCCATATTACACCCTTATTTTGTTGGAAGATATTCCGCCCTTTGATTTTTTAATAACACACGTGTATGCATCTGAAGATGGACTACCTATCTGATCCTTTTAATGGACTGGAGAGGAGCCAGATCCCTTTAACTAAAGGCCCCCTTTCACAAAGCGGTGGGATGAGAAGCACCCATGAAAAAGCACATTTTCACCGCAACGTTATATCAAAGGAATTTTTTGGGGTGTTGCGGTGAGGTGCTTTTTGTAAGCTAAAAATAGCTTATTTTCATTGGAGGTTGAAGCTGCTTTTGAGTGAAGCTGCTATTACTCACCTCAGCCACAGCTGCTTTTCACCTCAACACAGGGAAAAGCACAGAGTTACCAAAGGGAGCCTCAGAGTTACCAAAGGGAGACTATCAACATTTAGTTTGCTAGATTATCATAATTGCAGCAATTAGATTATGCAGCAATCAAAAGCTTAAGCTTGGAGCAATAAATACCATATTGAATTATTTTTTACTACATATACCATATCGAAATTGATAAAATATGAAAAGCAATGTAAAAAAATTTTCGGTGAAAACGTTTTTCAAAAAAACTTACCAATTTAAAAATACAAATCGTTGTATAATTTGGGTCTGCTTTTTGTAAAAAAAAAAAAGAATAATCAATTTATTTCAAGATATGTCCATAAGGGGACACCCTAGTGGTTAAACCTTGGGACTTCTTGCGAGAGGTTTCGGGTTGAATCCTGGGATATTGGGAGGGTGGGATTTGGGATAGAAGAGGGCAACCTCTTATTGTGTAGCCCATTTAAATATCATGTTCACGAGTAGCAAAAAAATTTATTTCAAGATATTTATCTAAAATAAATTAAATAATTAGATATATTATAAATAAAAAATAATTATGAGAAGTAAATTATTAATTACAATTATGGTGGATTATCTTTCCATAATTTTAAAAAAATACAGTGAATTTACAATATCTTTACATAATTAATAAAAAAAGTTTAATGACTAAAAATAATATTAATTAAAAAATTATTACAAAATTAACTACATACTATACGTTGTTCATCATCATCATAAGTTTTTTTCTTTGTATATAATCTTAGATTTTAAAAAATGGCAACCTTCACCATTGTTGAAAGTTTACTACTCCCTCCGTCCCATATTATATGTCCCTTTTGGGTCAAACTTTTCTAACTTTGACCTTTAATTATTAAAAAAATTATATAAAAATAAATTTTAAAAAATTATGTTTTGATTAAGTTAAGTCTTAAACTTTTCAAAACATATTTTTTTAAAATTTGATTGTATATATATTTTTTGTAATTAAAGGTCAAATGTATGATTGGTTTGATCCAAAAGGGACAGATAATATGGGACGGAGGGAGTAGTATTGATAGCATTACAATTGTTATAATAACCTCAAAATCATTATTTTTGTAACCTTATTTAGATAAGAAAATTGGTTCATTCATTAAGGCCACTAAAATTTTTGAAGATGTAAGGTTACTAAATTTCTTGATATTATCATAACATTTTAATAACTTTTGTATATATAGATCTTTGGGTAAACTTAAATAATAAAATTGGTAACATTTTATTAGCTTTTTATAATTTCCCGAAACTTGAAAGCATATAAAAGGTGGAATTATCTAGAAAATTTTTGAAGATGATCAAAGGAGAAAGTTGGGGTGGGAAGGTATGAAGTGGAAGGAAAGAAAGTGAGAAAGTCCGCCAGAAGATTATCTAATGCACATATTTTCCCCAATAAACAATGAGGAAGATGTAATGACGCAATTGACAAAACATAGAAATTGATCTAACAATCAAACCAAAATTACATAGGAAGTTTATCAAAATAACATATTGAGGATATCATAGTTTCATTCTCATAGGGAGGTTATCGAAATTTCATGATGTGGTTATCAAAATTTAAATAGTGCGGTTACCAATTTTATTGTTTGATTATCAAAATTTCACATTGAGGTTATCAAAATTTCATAGTGTGGTTATCAAGATTTCACAGTGTGGTTATCAAATTTTCATATTAGGTTATTGAAATTTCATAACGAGGATATCAAATTTTCACAGTGTGGTTATCAATATTTCTATGTTAGCATGAAAACAACTACAAAAATGACATAGAAATATATTGAAAAATTAGTACAAATTAGGTTTGCCTTCATTACATTTGAATAGAGTTTGTTGGAAAGTGTACTCGCCAAATAAAGCAATCTAAGAAGCCTAAAACCTCAACCTCATGATTTAGCACGCTTGTGCGCAAAACGTTATTCTCGGGAAAACTCTAATTTCAAATACATTATTTGCAAAACTAATATTCAAATGTTGTGTTTCAAAGTGAGTAACCTCATTGGAAAGTGGGCTAGCCAAAAAAAACTTTCTTCAAAACCTAAAACTTGAACTTCACGATTTTGAGAAAAAAAAAAAAAAAACTTTCTTCAAAACCTAAAACTTGAACTTCACGATTTTGCATGTTTGTACGCAAAATGTTGTTTATGATGAAATGTTCATTCCGAATGCGCTATATGTGTAATGCTCAGATGTTGTGTTTCGGAGTTAGTAGAACTCACTGGAAAGTGCCTTGCCAAACAAAACTTTCTTCAAAGCCAAAAAGCTCAACTTCACAATTTTGTGCGTTTGTGCGTGAAACATTATTTATTTGAAAATGATTAGAATGCTTTTTTTTTGAAACCAACGCTCTAATGTCATGTATAGAAGTCAGTAGAGTTTATTGGAAAATTGGCTCGCCAAACAAAACTTTCTTTAAAGTCTAAAATCTCAACTTCATGGGCGAATAAATACAACTCTAAAATGTCGTGTCTCGAATTGTTACCAAAATTACTTATAATTAAATGTTATTGGAATTGTTGGTGTAAACATTTTTCATAACTACATAGCTTTTTTAGTAACTGTGTATTAGTATAAATTTGATAATATCCATTGTTGATGAAATTGTTAACTAATGAAAATTTATTGAATTTGTTGGTTCGCATATAGCTTTTCATAATGTATATATAAATTTTCTATAACTAATTACTGTAAATTTGATAACTTCTATGAAATATGGTTAACGAAATTTACTTATAAAGAAAAATGGTTGAATAGTCACTTTACCCCATGTACTTTACAAATTTAGAACAGATTGCCCCTGAACTTTAAATTGTGCTACTTTGCCCACTGAATTTGCAAAATCATGTCAATTTACCCCCTGACTTGACGATTGACTAATGGATCTGTTAAGTTCCACGAGATTTGTTGACGTGGCAAACTTATGTTGACATCCACGTCAGGCTCATGTGGGCGCCACATGTCCTGATTTTCCAAATTCAAGGAGAAAAGTGATACAATTTAAAATTCAGGAGGCAATCTGTCCTAATTTTCAAAGTTCAGGGGCAAAGTGGCTATTCAGACAACGAAAAATTGATGAGTTCATTCCTGATAATTGTTAGAAATTTGGACAAATTTAATATTTTCAAAATTAACAAAAACATTATATTACATAATAACATGTAACTTAAAATCAATTTCCACAAAATTTTAATTCCACGTGTGAAACACGTAGCAAAGTACTAGTACTACATAAAAATAAAAATACAACGTGGCAAAGTACCAGTACTACATAAAAATACAAAAACAAGTTATTAGATGGAACAAAACTGTAGAGCCAGCCAGCCACGCCTTGTTTGGTGACCTGTGTTTTCCACTTTTCCTTTTGTGGCAACGATGTCAATGTGTGGCCACGAGTAGAGCAACCTTGCCGCAAGCAACACCCAACCTCTTCGTTTTCAACAATTCATACTTGATATTACTTTTTTCCCTTCCTTCTTCCTTTTCCAAACCAGGATTTCTCTAACTCTTCTACCATGGCTCTATCTTTAAGTCCAAGTCTCCGTTACACCACCCATCTCTCTAAACCCAATTCCACCTCAAAACTCACAACCCCAAACCTAATCTGGAACTACCCTTTACTCTGTTTCAGACCAGTAAACTTGAGAAACAACCACACAAAGTTGCATGCAGTGACTGATTTGAGGAGTAATGATGCTCCTGGTTCTCTTCATCAGCCAAAAGATGAAGCTGATGATCATAAGGTTCTTGTTGGTCCCTCAAGTGAGGAAGAAAGCAAAGGGGATAGAATCGTGGCAGACTATGATTGGACAGAAGAGTGGTACCCACTTTACCTAACTAAGGATGTTCCAGATGATGCTCCCCTTGGTCTCACTGTGTTTGATCAGCAGCTTGTCTTGTATAAAGATGGCAATGGAGTTCTTCACTGTTATCAAGATCGATGCCCCCATAGGTAAATCTTCTTCCTAATTGGTCTCTAGCATTGAATTCAGCTTTCAGTTTCCTGTCTACTTTAAAGTTGTTAATTGCTTCTGCATGCACTGAATTTCTGTGTTCTTGCATTAAGAAATCTTTAGGAAACTGTAGTGAACACTTAGGCACATTAGAATTAATTGAGCTGGAAACTTCAACTCCATATTAAAAAGATTTTTAACCTTAATTAGAACTTCAACTCCATATTAGAAACATTTTTAACCTTAATTAGAACTCCAATTCTATTGATTGAAGGTTAGCCAAGCTATCTGAAGGTCAATTGGTTGATGGAAGACTTGAATGCCTATACCATGGTTGGCAGTTTGAAGGCAATGGGCAATGTGTCAAGATACCTCAGGTCTGTCTGAATTTAATTTACCTTTGTGTCTAATCTAAGTTCAGTTTATTGATCTTCTTTGTTATTTGGGTTCGATGGTGTTGATAAATTTCATTCATAACAGCTTCCAGCCGATGCCAAAATTCCGCGGTCAGCTTGCCTCAAAACATACGAGGTGAAAGATTCCCAAGGAGTTGTATGGGTGTGGATGTCACAGAAGACACCACCAAAGCCTGAAAAACTACCATGGTTTGAGAATTTCGCGAGACCAGGTTTCCAAGATGTTTCAACTATCCATGAGCTTCCATATGATCACTCCATTCTGCTGGAGAACCTCATGGATCCTGCACATATACCAATCTCTCATGACCGGACCGATTGGACTGCCAAAAGGGAAGATGCTCAGCCACTGCTTTTTGAGGTAACAGAACGGACGGATAGGGGATTTGCCGGCTGGTGGGGTAAAGAAAAAGATGGATCCATGCCTAACTTCTTACGCTTTGATGCACCTTGTGTGCTTCAGAATAACAGAGAACTTGTTGATAAAGATGGACAAAAGAACTATTTCACTGGTCTCTTCCTTTGTAGGCCAACTGGACAAGGAAAATCTATGCTTATTGTTAGGTTTGGATCAACAAAAAGATCTCCATTAGCAAAACTTTTCCCCAAATGGTATTTCCATCAGAATGCAAGCAAGGTTTTTGAGCAAGATATGGGATTCCTTTCATCCCAAAATGAGGTATTAATCAAAGAAAAGGTTCCCACTAAAGATTTATACCTGAATTTAAGGTCATCGGATACATGGGTTGCTGAATACAGGAAATGGATGGACAAAGTTGGGCATGGAATGCCTTACCATTTCGGCCACAGCACAATTTCCCCTCCTAAACTTCCTGCTGTGGTAGAGCATGCACCGGCCGGACTTGTTGCGGGAACTTCAGCATCTTCACCAGCTAAAGGTGGGATTGGATCAATGCATGCCCCAAATTTGGCTAATCGATATTTCCGCCATGTAATCCATTGCAAGGGTTGCAGTAGTGTAGTCAAAGCTTTTACGGCTTGGAAAAATGGACTAAGTGCAGCAGCCCTAGCTTTCACTGCTTTGGCAATTCTAGCATCCAGCAGACAGTGGAAGAGCTTTCTCTTAGTATCTGCAACATTGTGCTTGGGTGGAGTCTATGCCTGCTCCACTGCCATTGCAATGAACACAACAAACTTCATTAGAGTACACAGAAGACTGTAAGCATGAAACCAGCAAATAGCATGTGACTAGTCATAGACTCATATTTCAGAGACAGAATTTGTACACGTCCATGTATATAAATAAATAAGATTTAGATGTTGATTTCTTGGAAAGACCTTTCAAGAATTAGATTGTATACCCAAATTCCAACGGTTCGATTTCCCTTTTTGTTGCTCCAAAATTACTTTTTTAATGAACAAAAGAAAATCAAATTAGGCCTCTTTCAATTGGTTTCGATTCAACTCAATTAGAGTACAGAGGCTCCCGACAGCCCCATTGAAGAAGCAGCTTATTGCTGTTGTGAGCAATTCAAATTTCAAATAGACTTCCAGAATCAGGGGAAGGGTTAACAGAATAAAAATAAAACGAGAAAGCAGAGAGTAACAATGTGCCATGACAAAATTACTCTGCGAGCACTTAAATAAGGAACTCGACAGAACTTGAAATTCGAAACAAATATATAATAACTTGGTCGCAAAATTTGAGATAACTAATTATCCAAAAAAAAACAAAATTTGAGATAACTGTACAAGGCTGCTAATTCTATAACTTTACAATCAGCCAAATCAAACTCAATAGATTCCCTCTTCTCCAAAAAAATTTAATGCTCTTATCATGTGTAGAAAAAGAATATCAAAATCACAAACCTAAGATAAATCGTATATAAGATGGCATCAACCAGTAACCTATGAAGCTCTGTAAACCGGGAATATGCCATCATGAGGGATGTGTATTGATCACCCGTCACACCTAATTTCAACCAATCAGGATATGCGCTCCAAGCAGCTAATATTTATGTCCACCATTGGAGCTGATAAACAATGATGGCTCTTCTGAATATAGTAGTTTCCGAGCTCTGGGCTTACTGGATGTTGATAGATAAGAGGAACCGTTCCACTGGTTGATTTCTGGAAATTTTGACGACTCAGCACTAGCACCAGCACCCGGGTTTGAGGTCCTATGTTGGGACTCCACATCAGAGCCAACTTCAGCGAGCGTCTAGAACAAGCAGACCAATATTTCCAGCCAAAAGAGACAAATATGTTAAGTGAGCTCAAGAGTCCAGCAATGAAGGGTAAGAGAAAATGATTGTAAATCATATTTTTACACATATAATAAGACGAACAACTTTTTTTTTTATTGGTACTCAGGAACAACTTAAAATATTAAACAAAATTCTTTCGCATAACAAAAAATACTGGCCACATATCTTATATATAATTCCTTCAATGATAAACAAATTAAGGTAACTCCAAACCTTAACAGCTTGACGTAAAACACGCAACATTTCTTGGGCGTGCTTCCTTCTTCCAACAATGTCATCATACTCCTGCAATAGTTCTTCAAAAAGGTCCTCTCTGCATATTTCACATCACATACATGTTAGATTTTGAAACCATTTTTGCAATGACTTGAACTGTATGCATACCAACATCCCCACTACAAGAAAGATAAAAAAAGGGTAAAAAGGCAAAAGTACATTCAGTGTCAAGATTTTGCATATATTATACTCTACATCTGAATGAACATACACATGTACTAAGCAGATGTTCCTAGAAAATGTAATTAATGATATTTAGGTAATCAGAATAATTCCATTACTATACTTTTCCCTTTGGAATCATTTTATTCTCTTGATTATTTGGAACCTAATCTATTACCTATTCTCCATGGGCACCGTGTGCCAGAAGAACTTATATCAATTTACCTATTCTTGAAAACATGATAACTTTTTAAAATACATCATCAACCAAAAGCAAGAGGCATACCTATACAATGTCTGTATTAAAGTATTATGAAGGTTCCGTTTTGTATTATTGACCTGAAACATTAAAACATTGGGGAAATAAAATAGTTAAATCTAGATTCATCAGAACCGAAGCTAAGAACTGACCAACTAAACAGGAAAAGGAAACAGTATTACCAGAAAGTGCATTATAGCCTTTGGCACCAAGTCTTGAATGGTCTTCCGAACTATATCAAAGTAAGATTGGACAAGCAATTTCGTGATAACTATTTCTGTTGCTTCATTCTCTGACATTTCAAGTGGTCTTAAGATTGATGGAGGCTGAAAACCAACACAATAGTAAGGGAAGCGGAAGTTAAGATAGATATATACATTGCTATTTAGAAAGAAAAGCATTCTCCACTCTCATACAAATTGGCATCCATCTGTAGAAATTTGTAAATACCTCTTTCAATTGGATTGATGCTGATATCTGCTCAACTTCATTAAGAGTTTCTGCAGTAGAACCATTGGCTGAACTCCCCACAGATGATGCCCTGCTCCCAAATAATGATGAAATACCCCAAGTCCTTGTGGATGAACTACCACCTACAAAAAAGTTGCCACAGTTAATATTTATGTAACAGACAGCCTGAGAAAAAATTTCCCTCATCATGAAAGATTTTGATGATTAGTCAAATAAGTACCATGTGAGTACACAAATAAACAAAATTAAAAGCCAATAAAGTTGGAGAAATCTTTAGATAAGAATTACTAACCAGCTACTGCAGGTCTCTCATTATTAGACTGAGGTTGATTTCCCTGTCAAGATGCCAGCATATAGATTACTCAAAAGGTAAATGGTAAGCATGATACCCTTAAAAACAAATTTTCCATCTTGTGTTCATTCCTCCTTTTTTCTCCTTTTCTTCAAAAGTTTCTTTTTAAATTCAATCCAACTTTCATTATCATGTTACCACAGCTTAAAATAAAATGCACTCATTGCGCACAGCTTAAGAATGTTCCTCATAAAATTAAATGGGCTTTAATCACATATAGAAACATTTGTAGAAAATGTAAAGAAAGAAACCTGTTTAGGCACACCATTCACAACTGATTTGGCAGCAACAGTCTGGGATACCTGGCTCCTCTCAGATGTAGATACCCTTTCAATTTCCACTCTCTCCTGGATGATACAAGAATGAAGGAAAATATGTAAAGATCAGGTAAAAAGTTAACAGCTTAAGATCTGCAGAACACCTTCTTTGTTGCAAACAGCCAATCAAATAACAATAAAAAACCATGAGGGAGTTATATAGTTTAAAATAAATTTTCAGCTATTAAGTTCAAAGTGTAATTACATTGATACAACCTTAGACATAGATTTATCACCAATCGTGTGCTATTTAGTTCTGTAATAATAGAGCATATGTCAATAAGGGATGCCTTTATAAATTATTTAAATTCCTAATCCAGATCCTAAAGATTCGAATTCAAACCTGACATGTATATCAACATTCACAGTCTAACACAGGTGAAATAATGAGTGAAGAATTAAAGAGACCTTAGCCTACAAACTCATGCTAGAGGTGCCCCTTGCTACAGCCACAAGAACACAACATACAAAAGCTAAACAAATCCATTGAAATACATATTTTGGTTGATTGAATCAATTACATGACAGCTATACCTGTGATGATCTAATCTGCTGCACAGCAAGCTCAACAGCTTTGTTCCCACCAATAAATCTTGGATGTGAAGAGTTTATATAATCCATCTGATATTTTGAAAAAGGATGAAAGCATGTAAAAGTTTATAATCATGGTCCACGCATGATGGAACATGTCCAATATACAAGTCATATATAACATGGTAGTTGAATCATGATAGGTAATGTAAAATAAAAGTAAATTTTGACATGCTGAACTGTCAAATTGGTTGATCAACCAAGGAATAGTTGCTTTCACTGAGAGATGCAGGACATGAAGGATAAAGTTGCTTGCATATTAAATGGACTTAAGAAAAGTTGTACCCACTAAGTACTGTAACATAACAAAGACATTAAGTTGAGTACAATACAAAAAGAGCTTTGTCTAGAGGATTTTCATGCAAATAATAACCATATACATGACATACGCACATGCATATCAACAAGTAATCACTGAAACTACAATTTCTGTGATTACATGATGGTTTCAACAAAGGCAGTTTATATATTGTAGGATTTCAATTAATTCAATGCTCTGACACCACCTCTGCCATGAATGTATATCAAACTACTTCATAGACACATATTCTACCATTAATGTAGACATCAAATTAAGCAAGGAAAACAAGAAATAAATCACCTCCATCTCAATGAGATTCCTTATCATAATGTCAGCAGGCTTAGCAGCATCATCTAAACACTTTCGTACAACTTCATTCAATCGTCTTCTTAATGTTGGGAACCTCTGCAATCCAGTTGATTCACAAGCCTTGCTGATCTGTTCAAGAAAATTTACTCTATTTATAATACACATATTAAAAAACTGTAATTTAACTGTTTTACTTACAGCACTGATCTCACCTTTATCAGTTCATCATAGACAATCCTCAGACATTGATGACAAGGGTCGGACAACAGAGCAATTTGTCTTCTAACCAAAACTTCAAATGGAACCTGAAAGATCAATAAAAACAAACTTTATAAGATCCACTGATGTCAATAGGGGTAAAGTAATGTGGGAAAGAGAGAAGAGAGAGTGCATGGAAGATCACTAATTACTATTCAACTCACCTCTGGCACAAATAGAACATTTCTTAGACCAGAGGAATTTTTAATGGCATATCCAATATCGTCGTCAGTCAGATTCTCACAAGGGTCCATCTCCTATAAAATGCAGTTAGTCTCCTGGTTCTCTAGAGGAAATCCAGACAACATATAGCAATACACCATCTACTATTTAAGAACTTTAAAGAATGAATGTATCAAAATCAACCATCACCTCTAAGGGCTTTACGAACATTGACTGAAAAAAGTAATGGATCCTGGCCCCGCCACACAACTCTTTAGTTGACATGTCCGGACTTTTTCCATCAACCATAGCAGAAAACTCTTTTCAAAAATGTAAACAAACCAGATAAGATACTTAGCAACAACAATATAATTAATGATATGCCAAATATAAAATTTTAAAAGGAATATAAAAACCTCACCATCAGAGTATCTTCTAAGAATGTCCAATAAAATTGCTCCTTGCTCTGCCTGGATATAGAGATGATATATATTTAGAGAATAATTAAGAAAATCTAACAATCCCTGAATCCCAAGTAAATAGCCTCTTTGTCTAAGAGAAGAGATTGCAAGACTGTCGAGACTTACCTTTGATTCCACAACTTCTCCATATGTTTGCAGCTCTTTCATGACTGCACGCAAGCGAGAGTTTAGCACTGCCTTCAAACGTGGGAGATCCTTTCTGATATGCTGTTCTAGAATCTGGAAAGAACAAATCGGTCAGATAAAGCAAAAAGTTATAAGAAGTGTAATAAGTGATGAAAGAGTAATAGTTAAACAAATTTGAGGTTTATCAAATTATGTCATAAACCAACCTGATTCAGCTTTTTCGCTAATTGAGGGATGCCACAACGATCAGAGACACCATTATATACCTTCAATCAGTAGATTTGTTTCAAGCAAGAGCAAAGCAGTCAGATTATATGTGATAATGGGTAATTTTGAAGTCAAAATTATATCTTAGGAATAGAAAATACGGGATGCTCGCGGAAGAAGCGTTCCTCATATGCAAGTGCTTCTTGAATGCTACGATTTTTATTAATATCCTGTAAACAACAAAAATAGATATTGCCTTAACCTCACATATTTAATTAACCTGACAGGAACAAGGGGAAAAAAAGGAAATAAAAATAATGACAATAATTAATTTAAAAAACACTCTGTATATCCGTTCATTGCCATATTGTACATCCTTACTATTTCATACTCATTCTACAAGCATATTGTTACCAAAGTTATAACCACCCAAGCCTGGTGGCTGCAAAGTACTCCCTCCGTCCCCTTTTAGATGTCCTTTTTAACCATATTACAAACACCAAGAAAAACAGTTTTTTTACTAACTTCTACACAAATTTAGTAGTTTCTTCCATTTTTAGCCTTTCTCTTTCTATAAATTAAGAGTTCCCCTTTATAATTACTTCTTTCTTCTTCCAATATACTAAATGGTGACTGGCTTATTTGATGAGCTTGCATTCAAGATAGTGGAGAAAGTGGTGCATTGATTAGGGATACATAAGTAAAACTCACCTTTAATAGTCAAAAGTGGACATATAAATAGGGACAAAAAATCCTTCTAGAAGTGGACATATATTAGGGGACGTAGGGAATAGATAACTCTAAATTAACTACAAAGGAAAAGTTCCGCAAAAATGATATGAAACAAAGCAAACACATTCCACACACACAAACATTATAGTTATCCAATAATATGACAGAATTGCTGATAAACCACACTGAAGCTGCCAACTGCAGCTTTTAATAACTTATACCTCCTGACAGCGGTTCACAACACCAACATAACCAAGTTTAAGTGGAACCACTCTTCCAAGCAAAAAGTTACAGGCATTAGTACCCCGATCCATAATATCAAGCTGCACAGAGATTGCACCACATAACATAGTCATTCAGTGAGGATAACTACAATAACAAGGGGTGAAAATTTCTTTCTTTCTAAAGAGGAACTAAACAAACCTTGGTGATTACACCAACAGTCCTAGAACCTGAAAATGTATATGTCAGTCCATTGCAATAGCTATCAAAGCAAACAACTAATACAAATCCACAGATGTTTTGAGTTACCAGTTGGATCAGCTAATTTAGCCATCTGTAGCGCATCGGATGTAGCTAAATCAGAATTTGCAGGACTGACAGCTAATATGATACAATTTTCATTGTTGATATGTGCCATAATCATTTTCCTGATCCTTGCTTCTATATCACTAGGTTGATCTCCCACAGGAACCTTTGTAATGCCAGGTAAGTCAATAAGTGTCATGTTCAGGACATTCGGAGAGGATATCTTTAATCGAATCTGGTTATCTGAAACCCCCTTGTTACTACCTGCTTCTCTTTCAGTCTCAGCCTACGCAAGTAAAAGAACAATAAAAGAACAAATAACGAAAAGAAAATTATTAACAGCAGGAATTTCCTAAAATGAGAATTTAATAGTCCACATACTTAAAATTGCCAACTATTTAAAATACATATATTCAAAGATTCGAAGAACGAGAGTGAGAGAGAAGCGAACCTGAATTTCTCGACGAATTTGAGAGAAATCATAAAATCGGCGGCCAGGTAAGTGGCGAAACTCGCCCCATTCACGGCTATCATCATCTGATTTAGGGCGGTTTTCTAACATTAAAACAAGTGGTCTTCGAGTACAAATATCGCAGCCTCGAGGTAGAAAATCGCGGCCAACAAGTGCCTCCAGCACGCTGGATTTACCGCTGCTCTGGCTGCCAACCACCGCGACTTGCGGCATAGAAATATCTGATAACTCGGCGCCAGAAGTAGCAAGAATGTCTTGAAGCTTGTTGATCACCGGTATCAACGATGCACCAATAGTTGAGGGATTTGTTGAAAGACCCGGCATATTGCTATTCGAGTTCACTGCTTCGCCCATTCAAATTCAAATTACAGGAAAAAAGAAAAAAAAGAATGAAAAGAGTCTTTTTAGGGGAGTGGGCGAAACAAAAAGAGATTCTGGTTCTTGGAGAAGAAGAAGAGAATCGAGAAGAAGGGTAATATTAAATTACAACTGTAGAAGTGATTGTAGTGAAAGTAAGGAGAAATCAGAAAATTCTTGGTGAGAAAGTTTAGCGTTGCGTGGGAGAAGCTTCTCTCTTTCCTTTTTTATTTTCCCTTTTTTCCTTTTTTGGGCCAAAACTTCTGGGATGCGTTATGGTCCGGGTCTTCACTTGGGTTTTATAATGATCGTGTGCTTGATAAAGCATGACCCGGCCCATAAAAACGGATCTACAGACTACAATCTACAGTTCTATACTTTTTCAAGGTCCGTCTTTATTCTTGATACATGATCAAGACAATCATACAAGTAGTTGGTCAATGAGAAAGCTACTACAAGTTCGAACTATGGCTTTTCCTATATATCAGCAACTGCAGCAAAATTTCAAAGTGCATCATGCTTGGCAAGCTCTTCGACAAAGGCAACAGAAGGTACAATGGCATCGCCTCATATGGTTCTCTGGTAATGTCCCTAAACATGCTTTTATTGCCTGGCTTGCAATTCTGAATAGATTACCAACTAAAGACAGGCTTTTGAAGTGGGGTGTTTCTTTGCAAGAAAATTTATGTCCACTTTGCCATCAATTTCCTGAGACCAGTGATCACTTGTTCTTTTCATGTACTTTCTCAAATGAAGTTTGGAAAGGAGCATTGAATTTGTCTGGTTTAAATCGGTTGCCTAGAAATTGGAGTTCAGAACTTCATTGGGGTATTACCAAGCTTAAAGGTAAAGCACTATTAACTTTGATATGCAGATTAGCCTGGAGTGCTACCATTTATCATGTCTGGTGCGAGAGAAATAACAGAATTTTTGGCAAACCAGAACTTACACCTTCTCAAGTATTGATGAGAATAGCTATGATTATTCAAGGAAAACTGCACTGCTTGCAAGATATAGCTAGAGATCCAATCAATGTCCAACTTAGTCAGAGATGGGGGTTTTGCCCTCATATTTTTGCTCACTGAATATATATTGCTTATTTTCTTTGTTTGTATAGTTTTTTTTGAGCTGTATAGTTTCTACACTTAGATGCTAGCTATGTAAAAATGTAGTAGTTCTACTGCTTTTCGATGAATGAAACTTAACAATTCATCCAAAAAAAAAAAATCATACAAGTATATATTTTCATTTATAAAAAAAAATAATTGAAATTTATTTTAAAATAAAATATTTTAAATTTTAAAACACGAATAATTTAATTAACAAATTAATTCTAAATCCTATATAGTTTTACAAGTTAAATTAAGGGATGATTATGAATAATAATAAATTTATTTACATATTTTTGTATAATTCAAGTTGTATCGGCCGAGTCTAAAATATCAAAACCGAAACACAGCTCAATTTTTAAAGGGACTTTGCTTATGAGCACAATTAACACTGGAAAATAATCAATATAAATTTTTCTTTTTCATTTTTGCGAGAAATTTATCAACAAACCATGGATAATCCTAAGTTACACAATATATAAGATATTTTACATATTAAAACTTTAGCCACTTCTTCTCTTTCTCTTTGCTAACAACTGCATTTGATGCTGATGCATGAGCTGCCTCAGCCTCTGCCAATGCTTTCCGAGTCTCATTTAACTTCCTCGTAGCAGCCTCGTAAACAGCCTTTTCCTTTTTGTTCCTGCTCACCATTTCCTCAAGCTTTGCAACTCGTAACCTAAGTTCCTTCACCTCATCATCGTAAGCAACCAATGCCTTCCTATCTACTCTCTTCTCCTCTCCAGAGCCTTTATTTTGCGGTTTCTTCGTTGACACGCCATTTACTGCGTCATTATGCATCGCAAGTTGGTTGTTGATGAGACTAAAAACATCTGGTCTTGATTCCTCCTCATCTTTTGCAGCCCGGGCCGCTTCTGCAAACTTCTTCTCACGTTTTCTCTTGCCACCTCTGCTTCTTTTCTTTCCTTTTTTCTCTTTCCTCTCATCACTTTCGTGAGACTCCAGTGCATGATCAAGAGATAGCTTAGGAGGAAGGACTTTAACAGAGATTGGATCCAATATTCCTTGGCCAGAAGCACCTAAACCCATTCCCTCACGGTAACCCATATTGGCCATCATCTTAGAAGCTATACCCCTGGTATGATTTTCCCACTTAGCAAAGATAGCAGTTTCTGTCTGAATACCTCTCTGTAGAGCAGTGCTTTCGAGAAAACCTAAACCCCTTGGGCTATCATCTTCATAGTCACTTGAATCAGATCCTTCAGAGCTTAGTTCACTATCTTCTTCATCACTCATTTGTGCAAACTCAAACAATGTCAAAGCTTCTATTCCAAGCTCTGCAGAGCTTCCATTATCTCTGAAAACAACCTTCCCCGTTCTGAGTTCATCATTCCAAGATTCAAGTTCAGCTTCCTTCCAGATGCCAACTTTACTATCAGAAACTGCCCAAATACTGGAGCCAACCATTGATGGATCCAACATGGTTGGGACATAATTCTTCAGAGAAGATAATGGGACATCAACACCTGTGAAAATATAAATGTTAACTAGAAAGCAAGTGCAAGAAACAGATGAAGTGCTAAATGAAGATGTAGTGTCCCAAATGCTGTGGAGAGAAATTACGGTCAAAATACCACATAAAAGGCTCTTATAGTCCATCCTTCCAGCTAAAACCAACCCTAAAAGGGGAATTATAATATACAATAGATAGGCTTTTGGAGCATACACTATGGCCACATTATCATTTTTGTTCTAATCCCCAAATAAGTGCCTGAAACAACTAGCAAATGGCTGCATTTATAGATTACAACGCAGATGTATGAGTATCTCATGATTCTCTCACTTTAGATGTCCCTTACATATAGCATATTCCTTAGCTTTTCATTTAGAAAGAACTAGGGATATGTAAAACAACAATTACAATTGTGATGCTTAAATTTCCCTAAAATAAGGTGGATATTCTTCCATTTCAGCTAACATAATATGCTGCCTTAAGCAAAAGAAGATACAGCCATAAAGACAGTAGGAATTTTTAGTTCACAATTTACTTGTCTACACAACAGAGGAGGGCAACATACCATGGGATAAGCGACAACTAGCACCAAATCGACATCGTTGTTGCAGAAAGAACTTGCACATCTGCACTCGGGTGGTCTATCATTAGTAACTGGACAAAAACAAGTGAATTTTACCTTATAAGATACATCAGCCAAATTCTCATCACTAGAAACAACAGACCTTGCTTGATTCGCAATAGACATCAGAAAATTACTTCGAGTTTACAGACAATTGCAACAAACAAGCAACATGAGAAAGAGTAGATAAACTCACATAGCAATCACAAGAAAGCCATCACAGACTACATCACTCAAAAAATTCAGTTGTGCAGTGCTCACATATCAGCTAGACTAAAATATATCCTATATTTGCAACTTGCAAGTGAATGAGAAGTAAAATCAAACCATAGTCTCCTTTTTCTCTTTTCATGGTTGCATTGAGAAATTTTGTTCTTTGTCATATTCATAAAGGCTAAGGCCACATTGCAAACGTCAAAGCAAACCATTAATAAGAAGGGAAGCTCATTCTAGAGGTTATCTAACCCTTTCCTACTCAAAATTCTTGCTTCCCCAAGGGAGCTCCAATGCCAGGATTGGGTAACAATCAAAATTCTTAATATTTTTCTGTTTCTTTCTTCCCAAAGTTCATAACTTACTAAGTTTTCAATAACATTACAACAAAAGATTCCATATTTCAAGCATCAACCATCAAAGACATACTACAAGATAGGAATCAAGCTTTTACGTACCAACATACTTTCTGAAGTTGGTGTGAGGAAAGAAATCTTTGCAGAATCAGATCCGTTCAATGCAACAATTTGACCGTCATACCACCGCCCATTACTGTAACGGAACCGACATTTTGAACCGACACCGCAACTCCGTTCCTCCTGCTCCTCCAGTGGTTCAACTTCTACATCACTCGGGTCAAGAGGCTCCGCCTTAACCTCCTCAACGGCTACTTGGTTAGAAACATTTAACGCTGTATCAGCTTCTCGAAGTAAACGTGCACGCTTAAGATTCAGAAGCCCCTCCTCCGCCTCTTTGATTGCCTCAACCAGTTCTTCGTGAACCTAAAACAATAAAAAAATCATTTAAACAGAACTTCGACCGTTTATAGCGAGAATTGGAAGAATTAATGACAGGAAAAAGAGGCGTACGGCAAGGAGCTCGGGATCGGATGGGTCAGAAGCGAGAGCATCGTTTATCGCGGAGAGTGAGTCTCTTTGTTCTGTCAACTGAAGCTCTAGCTGGTTCTCCAAAACTCTCTCTTCTTCGTCTGCCATTGTTGTTCCTTTTTTCCAGCGTTGGAGATCGATGAACGAATCGATAAGAAAAAAGAAGGGTCTTTGAGGTCAATTTCGGAAATATATAAATAACCAGGTCCTAAATTGCAATTAGGGAAAAGAAAGAAGCTATCTGCATTCACGCTCTTAACAGGCGCGTGGATTAATGGGAAAAATTACTATAAGCTTTATTAGGCGGCAAAATATCCCAAATTCAAAAGAAGAAAACCCTAATTGGGGTGAAATTGTGAAAGGGAGAGCAATGGGTCATCGAAATCTTCAGGGACAAAACCATCATCAAGCGGCAGATAATTTGGTGAATTTGTTCACCAAAGCAAACCATGATCTCCTCGTGGTTCAGTACAGACTCGAGAAGGAGTTTCAACAAATTTATCCTGATAATGTAAGCTAAATTTCAACACAATTTCATTTTAGATTTCAGTTTTTCATTTCTTGTTGGCATTGTGGGTTTTACTCAATTGAGGAGTTTTTGGGAGTTTTGATTGCAGGCGAATCCTATGAAGTTGGTGTCTAGGATAAAGAAGATACAGGAAGAATTATCGAGCTTGACAGAGCAATGCCGTGAGCTTTTATCGGCCAAACAGGTTTCTTTCCCTTAAATCTGGAACCTCTGTGGGGATTTAGCTTAAAATTTTAGAATTTTGAAATTAAGTGGCTTTGACATTGGGAGTTCACCATTGTTTGTCATTTTGCAGGATTTGATTGATAAGGCAAGTACAACTCTTGTTGGGAACAGAAATTTGATTCAGCGCATGCAAGCTTCAACCGGTTCTCATCCCACCAGTGATTCCGATGATCCAGCATTCGCCAACTTCAACCAGGTTCCCTTCTTCTTTTTCATCAAGCTGGGTTTGTATAGATACTGTTCTCATTGTAATCGAAGGGGGAAAGCATTATGGTTAATACTTAATGATGCTGTCACGATATTGTTCAATCCCACCCATAATGTTTATTGCACGAGTTGTTAAGGTTGTTTATTTTCCAAGTGGTGTCTAAAGTGATTGCACTACTTGCCAGCAAGCAACCAATATCAAACTATTGTTGGGCTTTGCTTAAGATTAAACTCCCATGCTAAGGCATTCCATGGGTAGTTTATAATTTCTTGATATAGCCTACAGAAATGAAATATTGCCATCATTTTATGCCCTGCACTGCACTTCTTACATCATACACTCAAATGGATAGGATTTAGAATAAATGTTTTTGACCACTGTGGTATCTTGCCTCTTGCAGATCATTGATGAATGGACAGTTCAAGTCAGATCAAGAATAGGTAAGTTTATTGCTTTGCTCAATAGTTGCACATATAATTTTTCATCATACTTTCCATTAGGGGAAATGAGATCATAGTGAGGAATGGGTATGTAACATTTGGTACTGGCACATACTATGTTGGTGGCCTGGCTGCATCACTCTAAGAATACCCAAATTAACATCATTGGGAATTAGGACTTCATTTTTGTCTTCCTATAACCATAAGATTGAGCATTCAGATTGCACAGGTTGACTTCGATCTAGAAATTTCAGAACAGTGGTTTTTTTTGTCTATTCTTATTAGATTGCATATCATCTCTTTGTAAGGAGCTTATTTAACCTCTATCATCTCTTTGTAAGGAGCTCATTTAACCTCTGTAAGATATAAATTTTGATAGAACATCTTTCTGGGGATCCATGAGCTTGTTTGATTACTTATTACAGTACTTTCAGACTACGACTTATGGCCAAAGTTTCCTCGCCATTATATCTGGACCTTAAATGCCCTTAGGACTTTCAGAAGTGAGGGCGTGCATACCTGATTTCATATTTTGGTTAAGGCTCCTAAACTAAACCCTATGTGGGAATAATTTTGAAATAAAAACTTGTTGGAGGAAGGGAGAGTTGCAGTCATAGTTATCACTGCTTTAAAACACTGTTTTCTTTCTGTGACACTTTTGTAATACTGATGCAGGGGACGAGACACAGCAATCAGAATCTGAGGACATTAACAAATTATTGTTCTCAGCAATTGTTCAAAGCAATTGAAAAACTTTCACTTTAGTGATTTGCCAAGGATGATGACTGATGAGTGGAAAATTACACAAGAATTGTATTCGTTGTTGACTGAATTCGTTAAAATCTTGTATATTTTTTTCCTGTTATGTGCATGTGTCATATTCTTTAATTAGCTTGTTCAAGCTTTTTGTCAAAACTATATATCGTTATCTCCCATTTACTTGATTGCACTATATTTGTATCTAACACTCCAAACTCTAGACAGTAAAACCATTTCAAGCGATAATCAGTCTTCTCAAGATTGTTTGCTTTTATATAGTGCTCTGCATAACTCACTATTCGTGCAATTCAATGCGTGGCTTCATCTTGCTATGCATGAAAAAGTAAGACTTCTGAGAACAAAGTTTAACACTAGATAAACAATGAATTATTGAACATTTTCTCAAAAGTAATCAATAGGTAACAGCTTTTTTCCTTTTTCTCATTTATAAGGAGACAAGATTGTACAAGTGCATGAACAAAAAAAATACATGGTGTAATTTGTACTTTGGAGTCAAAGAAGCTGTGCTACTCAAATAAACAGAGCAAATACTAAATTTTTATGATGGTTTTGCAGCCCACGACATCTTAACTCGGCCACTGGCAACAACTGAGAAACTATCCACTATTTGGGAATGGGAGGTTCATCCAACCACTTGGCACGAAATCCAGTTCCTTGGCAATCAGAGCAGCACTTAGCTCCCTACAATAACCATGAAAGCAAATATGTTTCATTAAGTTATGCAGCAGACAGAATCGCTTGCATTCTGAAGAAAAACAATGATACATATCACCAACATATGATATCAAGTTGCATAAAGTTTTTGATCTATACCTTCCCGGCACAAATTACGCAACTGGTATTCCTAGAAGGAACTTGACAGAGCATATTATCCCCGAGGATAAAGAAGCCAGTACCCCCACACCACTTGCATTCAACGTGCCCCTTGGAGTTGCATGAAGAACAGGCAATTGGCCTAGGTTGCTGTAAAAAACATGAAGAATGGGTATACTAGGACCCATAATGGGTAGAAATTTTGTGTTTAACCTTTAATAAGCTCAAAGTCCCACAAGGAAAAATGCAGTTTCTTTTGTATATCATGAAACGACAATCCTCCATAATTCCTTGCAGAAGCAGGATTTATCCAATCCGATACCAAAACTACTCAACTACCTAGAGATTTCTTCAATAAGTAAAGCCAAAGCCCAATATATAAATATAAAGATAAAGATAAATTCATTTTACAATTACATAGCCAAAATTCTCCATAGTTGAAATATCTTCGATATATCCAATATCAACCACCCAATATCAATCAATTTAGGATTTAAGAAAACGGAAGTTCACTCTACATAAATCAAATCAAATTCAATTCATTTTAGTCATAGAAATGCTCTTTGATTCAGAAATTTAATCAAATTTGAAATTGCCATCATATAATATTGAAGCCTATAGATTCAATTCCAGATACCCACTCAAACCAATAAGAATAAAATTCCCGGGGAAAAAGTGGGGAAATTTGTACCTGAGAGATGACCCAGGCTTTTTCCATACGTTTAACAAAATCAGAAGAGCTCTCATAAGAATCAACAGCAGAAGCTCTAACACCCAAAACCCTCGAACCCTTGAACCGCGCGGTTGTTATTGTACCTTGAGGAACAACCCCGGCACCGAAGGCAACTCTATTCGTCGATAAAAAGCTCATGTCTTTCTTGTCAATGGATTTGCCCACGATTATTGGCCTGGAACAACTTGCACAACTCTTCATTTCCTTTTATGGCTTCTCGTACTAATCTTCTTTTCTTTTTTTTAATGGATATTGGATTTATATATGAAGGTGGGAACTCGGCCTTTTCTTGTGGCGCAAACCCAACGAAAATTCCCTCGTTTTCAAAGAGGAAGAAGGAAAAACGAAGATAAACTGCGAGCTATGACTCTGAGCTGTTGGCTAGCTCTAACAATGGACGAGCGGAGGGGCCCACGTCTTGTTTGGACCGTGAAGGAATAAAATAAAATAAATACTCGATTTAAGGTTCG
Source organism: Corchorus olitorius (assembly GCA_001974825.2). Lineage (NCBI taxonomy): Eukaryota > Viridiplantae > Streptophyta > Magnoliopsida > Malvales > Malvaceae > Corchorus > Corchorus olitorius. The sequence goes on from AWUE01016533.1 coordinate 55,152, forward strand.
GCCACCCGACCAGAACCACAACTATTTGACAATCGAGACACCCGAGTCCCGACTAACCCAATGGGTTAGCCTACATCGAATCGAGCCTTAAAAGCCCAAAACCCATTTCATCACCACTCTAAGGAGGGGAATTATCGGTCGGTGTCGGTCGATTTCGGTTTTCTTTTGTCAGTTTTTGTCGGTTTTGAATTGTAAAATATGTATATCGATAATCGACCGACATTAATAAGAAACCAGTAGTTTGTTTTTGTCGGTTTCAGTCGATTTTTGTCGGTTTCAGTTGGTTTTCAATAAAGACTACTTTTTTTTCCATTTTTTGAAAAAGCCGAAAGGAATTTTCTAGGCCCAAAGACAGTCATGTTCAATGCCGTTTGATATCCAAAGACAGTCATGTTCAATGGACCGTTTGAAAAAGCCGAAAGGAATTTTCTAGGCCCAAAGACAGCCACACTACTGACCTCCTTTGTTGATAAAGAACATGACTTCGATTGAAGTGCTCAGCAGCACTTCTTGGCAGCGGAACCTCCTCCTCGGCAGAGTGACACATCAGCAAGGTTGCACCAGATTAGCCATGATGCTAACCTGCTTTGTTGATGAAGGATAAGACTTTGGTGAAAGTGCCCAGCAGCACTTTCCAACAGCGAAACCTCCTCCTCGGCAGAGTGACACGTCAACAAGCCAGTCCCACAGCAAACAGATAGTTGTACACCACTAACAATGAAGAACAAAAGATAAACTAAGAAGAAAGTAACACTTTGTGGAAAAAGAGAAAATATAAGGTTAATAGTAGAGATAATAATGAAAAAGGAAATAGTAAGAGAGGTTTGGGAGAGGAGAGGTAGCTTGTTGCAATTGGGAATATGACTTGGCTAACACGATTTACACCCCCTCCATGCTTTCTATGGAATCTCCCCTTGAACTTCCTCTTCTTCAAAGAGCACGAAAATGGAGCTTCTTGATGGCTTGAATGGAGACCTTGAGAGCTTGAAAAAGAGAACAATTGAGGTCTTTGAAGATACGCTTATGGAGTAAGATTGTAAGGGATAAAGTGGTTTTTGGGTGTATAGTGTATGGATTTATGAGGGAATCAATGGAAATGAGGATTTAAGAGCTTTAAAGTGGAGAGAGAGAGAAAGTGTATAGGCTTCCCAAGGTCACTATTCCCCTTTTAATCATCTTTATGTCAATCACCATTAACTTACCCAAGCATTTAAGTTAAGGATTTGACTAAAATAATTAAAACACAACAATTACCTCATAACCAACCAAACTATGCTCCCAACTAAATCCCCCATGGACATGGGCTTGGAGCCACGTGTCAACACCTACATGGTGCCACAAAACACATTTATTAGTTATTGATATAGATGACATTAATAAATGGATAATAAATAATGAAAATAGATGAATAGATAATAGAATTAAGGGAAATAAATTAAATGGAGGAATACTTCCTAATGGGTGACTCCCATGTATGGTTTGACTATGTGCTGCCACGTCACTCCGTTGTGGGTCCCAATAGGACCCGATAGTGGACCCGATGCTCCAACATAGGCCAATGAACAGTAATTTCCTAGCATAGGCCAAAAAACATAAACCTGCCTATTAGCGAGCCCCATCATCAGCATGTCTTGGGGTTTGCCACGTCAGCTTGTTGTGGGTCCCGATAGTGCCAAATAGTGGGCTCCGTATCCCAGCATACCTCTGAAATCACAAAGTTATCATGGATGGCCGAATGGAGCTCTTGAACATGGTTGGCCGAACAGATCAACGATAATGAATAATGTATCATAATAATAAAGAAAAGGTAAGAACTATAGGTTGTCTCAATCACCGGCGGCACGATGCCTTGGCATGCCTTGATGATGGTAAGCAATGCATCATACAAGGAAGACTAGGTGTGACCTATAGTGGTTTTCTCAATCACCAATGTCTTGCCACATAGTGGGCTTTTGTAAATAGAGACACGGTGAGAACTATAGGTTGTCTCAATCACCGACGGCATGATGCCTTGCCATGCCTTGATGATGGTGAACAATACATCATACAAGGAAGACTAGGGGTGAGCTATAGTGGGTTTCTCAATCACCAATGCCTTTCCACATAGTGGGTTTTTGTAAATAGAGACACGTTGAGAACTATAGGTTGTCTCAATCACCGGCGGCACGATGCATTGGCATGCCTTGATGATGGTGAACAATACATCATACAAGGAAGACTAGGTGTGAGCTATAATGGGTTTCTCAATCACCAATGTCTTGCCATATAGTGGGCTTTTGTAAATAGAGACACGGTGAGAACTATAGGTTGTCTCAATCACCAGCGGCATGATGCCTTGCCATGCCTTGATGATGGTGAACAATACATCATACAAGGAAGACTAGGTGTGAGCTATAGTAGTTTTCTCAATTACCAATGCCTTGCTACATAGTGGACTTTTGTACAAACCAAAAAAGGAAACCATGGGGGGATTTACCATTCTAGGCCGGCCACCATGATTTAAGCTACATCTTGATATGTGGGTTCTTTATAATCAAATGATGGCCATTCTAGTTGAAGTTACCACCACAATGGTAGCCTTTAAGGGAAATAAAGACACTTTTTGAAGGCTTTAATGGAGATTTAGAAAGCCATGAATAGTGTTTATATGGTAAAGGAAGTGTTTAGTGAGACTTGAAGAAAATATCTCTTTTGGTTTTGGGGAAGATGATGATGAATAGTGACTCTCCCTTTTGGAGCTAAAATGAGATTTAAATAGCCATTGTTTATGGGCTATTTAATCATTTGTGAATAATGGGCCTTTAAGGAATAGTAGGCTTTTAATGAGTAATAGGATTTTGATGAAGTAATGCCCTTTGAGAAAGAAATAGGTTTTGTAGTAAATAATGGGTATTAATAGTGGGATCCGGTTTTGGATATTTGTGTTTGATTTGAGTTAAGTATTTATGATTTATGGGTTAAAGAGGGTTTAGGCTTTGTGTAAAAATATGGGTTTTGTAGGATTTTTTGGACCCATCACAAATTGGCCCCTAACATAATTTAAGGGAAAAAAAATCTGGGTGGACTTGTGCGGGCCTTGGGCATATAAATTGCAATCTGTGCGGGCTTTGATCAGATGACAAAGTCCGATATTCAGACCGGGCCGGGCCTGGTCAAACACAATTCTCGTTATTATTTTATCAAAACCCCGTCCAGCCCGACCCATGAGCAGGTCTATTGTCATGTGTTCAAAAGGGTGTCTCCGGCTTGGGTATTTCCTTCTTGTTTGCAATGATTAACTTGTACAATAGCTAAATTGTTTTAGAGTTTATCCTAGCTTTTCTGATTTTATTTACCCTTTTCATCTTATGCTCTGCTTCTGCTCTAAAAATCCCGATTTTTCTGTTATTGTAATCTAAGTTTTCCTCTATGGACAACTATATCTGGTTCTTAGCGGATTGCAAAAGGCACTACTCGTCAAGGTTAGATTCGTTAGAATGCAAAACATAGAATCATTGGAAACAGCTATTGCTTCCCAATCTTTTATCCAGCTTGGGCTTTTAACCGGCTTACCAATGGTGATGGAGATCGAAGGGATTTCTTACAGCCCTTAAAGATTTTGTTCTCATGGCAACTGCAGCTTGCTGCTGTTTTCTTCACTTTTTCGCTTGGAGCAAAAACCAATTATTATGGTTGAACAATTATGCATGGGGGAGCTAACTATACACCGACTGGACGTGAGGTTGTGGTGTTTCATGCCAGCACTGAAATCCATGATTGGATAGAAGCACTTAATATCGAATTACCATAACTTTTTTTTTTCTTGAGCTCAATTAGATAAATTTCGGCCAAATGTACAAATTTCCTGCTATTAAGCTTAATAGCATCTTATTTCATGGAGGTGGGATTTTTTTTTGTCCCTATGAATTGGGGTGGAGTGCTAGAGGGCTCTTCATATAGTAGATGCACGAGATTATAAGTCTTGGGATAAAATTATCTCCAGCAAGAAATTAATTCGGATTTGCTGAGCACCATTTTCGACAGGCTTATCAGATAAATCCCTATTCTTCAGTTATTATGTGCTATTTTTGAGAACCACATTAGAAGCATTAAACGTTGGCCACTTCATTGTTGTCATCTCTACATCTAAATTAATGTTGTGCTATTTTGTTGTCAATGGGCTGTAATGGAATCAGAAAAGGGAAGGAAAAGCATGTAATAATTTGTAAATGTTTAGACCAAAAATTTTTTACTTAGTCTTGTTCCCATTGTTTTCCAATTGACGACGAATGTTCTTTACAGATTACAATTGTTTTCATAAAGGGGTGAAGAAACTTTGGAGATGATGGAAAACGCTATTACCACCGACTATAAAAATCTACCGTGAAGCTCTCGAAATTTTGGAGCAACTCAAAGAGTGCACCACTAATTAAAGAAGCATTTATGCATTGATTTTTATTTTTTTATTTTTTTATTTTTGAAATTTATAACAGCACAAGTATAAGGAATTGCTTTGGACCTTGACAAAACAACAAAAGTATTATTGCCTGCTATTTCCATGCACCTCCAATATGGGATGTCCTTAATCAGCATGAGCCTGTCCACGTTCTTTCCTTGTTCAATGAAGATTTAGCAATTACGAATTGACACTACTTCACTGCAGACCATAGCGTAATGCAGGAGACATGTCTCCGCTTCATTTGCAATAGGAATAGTCCTGTCATCCCAGTTTTCAATTTTAGGTTTTGTTGGCTTTGATGCAGAAGAACGTTGTTTTTTAAGCTTTGGCGGCTTTGATGCATGAGATGAAGAATATTCATCAACCAAATCAAAAGTGCCAAATCGTGCATAACATTTTAAGCATATACTGATCTGAATAAAATGCGACGAGACAGAACTTGTTGCCCAGCTATCAGGATATGGCCCTTCTTCTCTTCTAGTGAACCAGAGATCATGCCTATCTCTGCTGACGAAATAATCCTCTAATAATAGCTCAGACCTTGGCCTATTTAACAGGGACTCAACCTCCTCATTATCCTCTAATAATTCTTCGAAGAATATTGGAACTGTTTTGAGAGGTAAAGCTCTCATGGCTTTGCTTAGTATGGCAAAGGATGAAGAAAGCAAGGTCAGCATTTCCATTATTGCTCTTGCATAGAATTAGCAGCATCAACACTTGCAAACATAGTTAAATTCATCAAATCCCTGGGCGCTGGGAATTGGCTGCAATTGACAAGAAAGGGAATTTAATGCTATCAGAATCACTAGTCTTTTAGTCTTCTTAGACTTCTTTTAGTTGCATCCCCACAATGTCAAGAGTGTATTCTCGCGGCATCCTATCTATATTATATATAAAAGTACGAGTTTTATAAAACTTTTGAATTGACTATTATACCCTTATTTTCCTAATTGAATCGACCATTATATCCTTATTTTTCAAACATATTTCTTAAATGACATTACTTAACTATTATAGTTTTATTCTACTAAAAACTCTATTTTATTCAATTAAATTTAATATTTTTATAATTACTTTATTTTTACCATTGTACTATTTTTTTCAAAATATAGAGTTTTATTCTACTAAAAACTCTATTTTCATTTAATTAAATTCAATATTTTATAATTATTTTATTTTTACCATTTTAATTTATAAAGTTATTATGATTGACATCTTACTTTTTGATAGTTTATAATAATGTATTATGATTAAACTTTATTATTTCCCTAATGTGCAATTATTTTATTTGACTTATAATTAATTTTTTGCTTGATAAAAACTTGCTGTATAATTAAAAAAATCTAACATTCTTATAACTATGTCATTTTTACCATTTTACTATTTTAATTAAAAAAAAACTTAGATGTATTAGAAAATTTTAAATATACTTTTATAGTTTTACTCAACTAAAAACTCTTATTTAATTAAATCTAATATCCTTATAACTATTTTGTTGTTATCATTTTACTATTTTAATTAATAAAAACTTAGATATATTAGAAATTTTAAAATATAT